>JAHWFO010057562.1:44219-59193 GCA_023313115.1 Rhysida immarginata | reverse complement strand
CTCGAGTCGGCCACTACTTTTGACTCAATCTCTGTAAATTATTGTTCTGAATTTAATACTTTTCTTGCATTTGAGAAGAGGCCTTGGAAACGTGGATCCAAGAGAGTGAGTACTGGGGTCTCATGTCTTTTATTCCCGGGTCGAAATCAAAAGCGAATCTTTCTCCGTTCAGCAGGACCGAGATCTCCGCCATAAACCTGATACAGGAGAAGCTTCAGCCCGATATTAAAGCAGGCTATGAGATTCTCTTCACAACAGATATTGCATCGCAAAGAATTTCAGTGTTTCCGCAGCGGAAAGGATAGAAGCAATTCAATAGCATATGAACGATTGTGGCAAATAAGCCCCTTGACTTTTAAATATATTACTAGATTGCCTTTTTTCATTTCCTTGTATACTCAAGCCTTCTGAGGAGTTAAAAGGGTTCAAGCATAGCCGAGGACTAGTGTCTTCACCAAGGTCGTATTCAACTGATTACCCCAGTGTTTCTCAAACTGTGTGCCACGGCACAGTAGTGTGCTGAGAGATTTGCTAGTGTGATGTGGGATTTTCCGAAAAATTTAAAATTGCTTCAAAACATTAAAAAATATTAAATTTCCACCCTAAACTAATGGGTGTGCTTCGAAAATAATAATAAAATAATTCTTCACAAAAATTAAAATTATTTTATGCGTGCTGTGAAAATTTTTAGAACTATCTAGTGTGCCTCAGGATAAAAAAAGTTTGAGCAACACCGGATTACGCAATCATCTGATACAGCTATATAGGTCTACGGCGACTGCCGGGTGCATCACCAAATTGGGCATGCTAGATTCAACTGGGCAAAGCAAAGAGCACGATCACAGCAAGTGCATAGATAGAGGTGAACAACGACAGTCCGGCCTATGGAGCGACAGCAGACGGACGAGGAACGATAGCATAAGTTTTCCCTCTACAACTTGACTCCGGGAGGATTCATCCACATCATAGATCGCCCACACGTTCTGGAAACAGCTTCTGCGCTGAGTGCGGATTTACACTTACTATCACATAATAGTAATTAATTGTCTATTGTTTAATTATAAGTTGCTCTTAATCAGCTCACGCTTGGCATCGTATCAATTATTATCAGGTGTATTAATATAATAATGTGTTAATTTCTATTGTTGTATCAGGTGGATCTAGCCAAGACTTACCTTCGTATTTGCTGCTTTCTGAGTTATGCAGTGCCAACTTTTTTACATCCATGCCATATAGGCGAGGAGACATTGGCTTATCTTCTCTTGAAGCAGATTGCTCTTCAGGCCCAAGAAGAAATAGTTAATCAGGCGCACTTTTTCGGACATTTGTATTATTGTCAGAGCACTTATTAATTGTACTAAAATTTTACGTTCAATATCTTTATAAAGTGTAGCGAGAATTTTTATAAGAGTTTATTAAAAACTTAGGAAAAATGATACAAACTTCCTGTAGCTGTAGCATCCTTGGAAAGGTCCATCCATCGTGAGCCTTTAAAAAATTTGCTTATTTGGTAGCACATCAGATCCAAACATTTCATAAAAATACATTTCTGTGCAAATGTGTATTTCGGTGGAAGGATGGATCATAATACTGTTCCTATTACCCAAACAGGTGGTGGCCTTACAGTATACCAGAGGGACATCAAGAGTTCCAACTAGTTTCGCCATTTATTCCCGGCTTTGTCAAGGATATACAGCAAGAGGCATGCAAGCCTTTTTATATACAGAACAGTGGTACAAGTTAAGCAATGAGTGTAAATAAATATAAGAACCAATAGGATATAAAGCAAGGAGGCCAATGAGTTCAAAAAGGATGTAATTGCCATTAGAATAAAAGAAAATAAATACAAAATTTTTTTTTGAAAAATACAAAAAAGAAATTGTACAGAGATAGTGGGCGTTTAATGCGGACCGAAAAGAGAACATATACGGTTGTCCGAAGACAAGAGGATTTACATAAAAATAACAAAATAAATTAAAAGGGTAAGAAAATTTACAAAATGCAGAAGAAACATAAAATAAAGAAAAGAAAACTAGAGAAAATCATAGTAGATCAGATAAAGAACTAAGTATTACATACACATTAAAGTCCGTCTGGCAATTGAGAAGCAATTTGGGAGTGGACCTCTTGGCTTTGAATATTTCGATCGCTTCGAGGGTGGCAATTTTTTCTGGTTTATTGCAGATGTGGAAGACAGACATAACCTCTTCTTGTGTCTTCAAAGTGTATCCGGATTCTGCGAGATGGTTCGCATAGTGAGAGACATGGTCCCGTTTCTTATACGAGTCAAGGTGTTCTTTGAAACGCAATGCAAGATTGCGGGTCGATAATCCCACATAGAACATATCGCAAAACGCACAATTCAGGCGATAAACTCCAGACTGGGAATATTTGTCAGAGGTGATGAAGGTAGGCGGGTTCAGGGTGCGAGCAGCTGGGGTGGGAGTACGAAATGATATTCGGAGGCCGAGGGACGATAAGAAATCGGAAAGCTGGGAGAAATTAGGTCCCAGATATAGTAAGGACGTCCATTTTTTAGTATGGGGCAAATCAGGAGGGGGGGAGAGAAGGGTCCGTCTGCGTGAAGGATGCGGGAGAACGTGGAGGTCGAATATCCATTGGAGTGGGCGAGGTGTCGGATTATGCGGAGTTCTGAAGATCTGTGTAGGGGGCAGAGGGGGAGCTTTAGGGCACGGTCGATTAGGAATCTTATTGAGGCTTGTTTGTGGGTAGGGGGATGTGTGAAGAGGAATTGTGTATTAAGTTGGAGGATGTAGTCGGTTTATGGAAGACAGAAAAGGAGAAGCGGTTAATGTGGGGGTTGTTGGTGATGAGGATATCAAGGAAAGGGATGGACCGGTTAGTTTCTAGTTCAAAAGTGAATTGGGTATGTGGAGACAAGGAGTTAAAGGTGTAAACAATATTAGTGGGGGTAGTGAATCGGGAGTCAATAAGGATAAAAATGTCATTGGCATATCGGAAATATGCAATGACAGAGGAATTATTGAGGTTGGGGGGACGTGTGTTAATTCCAGGTGCTATAGGAAAACCTCAGACAGAAAACGTCTGAGTGGGAATCCCATTCCTAGCCCTGTGAGTTGGGAATAGTAAGAGTTGTAGTAAGAGTAGTATGTAACAGACACTCAAGGATAGAAAGGGTGGAGGTGACGGGGACGTTAGCGTATAAGTTGGTGATGTCAAGGGACATAAGAGAGAGGTGCTCATCAGTGTGGAGGGAAGAAAGGGACTCAGTAAGGGCTCAGTACATTGTAAGTATTAGGAAGGATTCGTTCTTCCTATCGACTAGTGGCTGTTTCTTCTATCAATCCAATTAAGGCCATTATTCTCTGCTTATTATTTCTCTGTTCAATTTCTTCCACAGTCTACAACATTTTCCCAAGTCTCATGTATCCTATACACCATTTTCCTCTTAATCTCGGGTAATAATCTTTCTAGGAACCGGTTACAAACCCTCTGCATAAGTATTTCTAGATGCATTTACCTTTTGCCCTCAACAATGTCATCAGATTCCTCCTCCTCTTCTCTCACAGGGGGTATTAGTTTCCTCCCTAAGGCAGCTAGTTGCGTGGCATAAGTCTGCCCCTCCTCTTTTACCTCCTTTGCACATTTATTAAATTCCTTCTCTATTTCCTCTAGTGGTTTAGTTCCAAACTAGCCATCAAACGTCCTTTAAATTCTTCATAATTTTCACAATCATCAAATCGCCCACTCTCTCTAACATAATGTAATGCGTTTCCACATAGTGTTAATCAAGCCATAGTAGATTCTTCCTATTTTCCCGCTAATGCAACTTCCTCCAAACGGTGGAAAAATTCCTCTATATTCGCTCCTCCTTCGCATAAGGGAATTTCAGTGTATAAGGGCATAAATTTTTGATTAAATTTATTTTCCAATATTAGTTCTTAATTTTAATTACTAATGTTACAAGGACTGATAAGGTTTTCAATTTTTCCTTCCTTAGGTTTCTCTAGCACGCCGCAGGGAAACCTGAGCCACCTGCTCGAATATCAACAGGAGATTGATGCCACTCAGCATTCAGAGGAAAAAATAACCCAACAACAAAATTCTAAATGCTATTAAAAATTCTCTTACCTGTAAAACCCATTTACCAATATAAATGTATAGAGACTAATTTATTACACCTTTAGATTACACATTTAAACATAATCATGACACATAATTTTTTTAAAACACCTGTGAACCTATGGTAGGTAAGTATTTATTTTTCATACACCCAGGATCTTCTAACTTTTTGAGAATAGTCCCTGTTCAGGCGCCATTTGTGAGGTCTACACAAAGGGGTAGGGGTAACTTAGATCACCTATCCCCTTGGACCTCCCTTCTAAGCGATATACACGGGTTTCCAGGTTCCTCCCTAGCTAGTGGCAGCTGATGCAACCTCTCCACTAACCGATAAACACCAAAGGCTTTTACGTAAGGGTTCATTTTTCATATCAGGAATAAGACCTTTATTAAACTTAATTCCAAACACTATTTTATAGGAGGAACGGAGAAGAACACTTTATATTTAATAAAAATAAACATTTTATTCACTAATAACAGAGTTGTAGTAAATAATCAAAAATGATTTAAAGAATAATGAAATCATTTAGGAATTTTCCAGTTTTGTGGAAGTACTTTAGAATTTACATATGTTGATCAAAATCTAAGGTTCTCTTTAATTTTTATCACTTTCATGTAAGTTAATTATTAATCAAAGATTAGAACATTTTTTGACCACTTTATAATATTTAATTTCAAATGAATCTTAAATCGGTATTAGAGGTTATCTGATTATCTACATTGTTTTAACAATTCAAAGAAGTGACCAAGACAAAATGTTAGGTAAAAGAGTATAAACACCATTACCCATCTTCATTGTTGCTCCAGCGCTGTAGAGAGGTATGTTGGCTCTTCATCGTTGTGGCTCTGCAAAAGATCGTTAACTAAGTTTAAGGTTTAAACATTAAAAATTTTGATAATAATAATTTCCTTATTTTAATTCATCATTAGGGAATAAACTAATAAATAATTAACAAGGTTTTTGTGAATGGTTTCACACTCTATTAATCGCGACTACTCCTGGTCTTCTCCATCTTATTTACTTTAATCTCTCCGTTCACTTCTCCATCCTCCATTCAATTCTCTTTCATCATCTCCACACTGACTGAATTCCACCTGAATCTCCTAGTTTTTTGTCGGACTTGAAAGACGAGAACAACTCATCATAGTTGGATAGAAAAATGATCACACATTAACAGCACAGGGCTCACAGTCCAAGCTGAAGAAAATGTTAAGGGGAGGGGGTCTCTACTCGACAGAGCTCGCTGCAGAAAGAACTATCTCCTAGGATGAAAGAACTAACTCCTAGTTTCAGCCGCTGTCAACTAACTCCTAGGATGAAGTACCTTCTATTCGAAGACAGGAATTCTCGAATAGAGTTTCCATTTTGGCTTCTCCAATTAATTATCGGATTTTATAATAAAATTTAGAAAACATCTGGCAATCAAAGTTGTTTAAGTCAAGTTGCTTTCTTCTAAGTATTAATTTTTTATTTATTTTAGAATTTTAAACTGTTGTCGGATTTTGAATAAATTTCTAAAAAGGGAGCATAAAAGTTATGATCCCTTTGGAGGGGGGTGGTGGCTCGCCACATGAGAAAGGAACGAGAAAGAAGGAGATCGAGAGAGCCAAAGAGAATCTCTGAGAATAAGGATGGAGTAAGAAAGCATCCCGAGAGCCGATGGTTGTTCATTGCGAAGGATTCCATGAACCAGCTAAATTACTTGCATGGGCGAGGGTAAGACTTCAAACCAAGGTTTTCAAGCAAGTCCCTCAACGCCGATAGAAGCTCGGAGCACTGGCCGAATGGAGAGCGAAGTCGACGATGAGAAACATCGCCCACCGATTCGAATGAACCGCCAAGGATTATGCCCGTAGGAAAATTTGGCAGCAAGTTCAAGTGCTCATCGGGCCTGCCTTAGAGGAGCTTCTAGGAATCTCTATGACCGACCCAGCTATCTCATCAAAGGACCCGGACATTACCTCTTTCAGCCATATAATGGTAATCAACTGTAACACGTTGATAGATGTTCCTACTGTCAGAACTGTGTACGTTCAGTCCGAATTAGACTTTGAATAAAATCTTCCCCGGATGGGAGTTTTTCCGTTTTCCGTCTTACAATTCCTCGACAAGGGGACGGGAGGAATTTTCCATGTTCAAACGGACTTTGCGCCGCTTATTACCCAATTCTTACATTAGTCCCGAGCTTAAATTCACGTTTTTAAGTTTAAGCGAAACAGCACTATTATTTTACTTCAACATAGAACATTTGTTTTTTTCAGGGATTTTCATTAAATTCCGACAAGGATATAATTCTTCCTCATCAGTCAACTGAAGAGAATTCAATTGTGCAATGGGCTCTTCAATAATTTGTGCTAAGAATTCTTCGTTGGATTTTGTGTATAGTGTTCTATTTTCTAATGTGCTTGAAATAGTGCTACGTAAATTTATGAGTGATTATTGGTGCTATTTACCTCTGCGACAAATTTCAGTGATATGTTGATGTCATTGATTAACCTGTTAAGCAGTTCCTGGCAAAAAACTATAACAAAATGCTTGCATCTGTCTCGTACATCACCAGTTTTTTTTTTCATTAAATTTTTCACAAGTTCAAATTCATAATCAAAATGCATTCCATTTGAGTGCATAGTATGTTCCTTAAAAGGGAAATTGATTAAATCTTCATTGCTTTAGTGATTTTAATTTTTGTGTTCTTAATAAGAAAAACTTTATAGTGCTTTAGTGCATTTAACTCTGCCGTATTTTTCAAGTGATAAGCTGAAATTATATAAGCTTAATAAAGGCTATTGATGACAAATTTTCTATCTACGATAATATTGCTGTGCTTGACATCTCAATTATCCTTTGTGAAGTGTTATTTAATATTGAAACGAATTTATTCGAATTCTGTGTGCTGTGATCATCGGGTTATGTGTTCCATAGCTTCTAGGGATTTCTCCATATTTCAGCGAGGTTATAAATTTCAATCCGTATTGACAGCTTACCTTTAGTTTTTTAGCGAGGTTCTAGTCGTACTGCTACGCAGGTACCTTCGCCATCTCCTTTTTCTTCTGCCGACGGACGTCTTCAATTACCTCTTCGAGCCATTGTTGAGAGTTCCACCGCCTACAGCTGCCTCTTCAGTCCTTTATGTCCGAGTGATGATGCCGTTTGCTTCGTCTTACCAAAACTTCTGACACCAGACTTCATATAACCTAACAATCGACAATACCGGCTTTAACTCTTCTATTACAACAGCCCATCACATTTCAGAACTTTGTGCTTTAGAGCTTATGAAAAGAACTCATGTGACTCTTTCTCAATTATTTTTATTTTTCATTGCATGTATTTTACTTTGCCAATAAATAACTTTTATTTTTTCAAATAAAATCTTCCCGATCCCATTTTGTAAACACATTGACATGTGACAATATATAAGAAGAGGTGATAAATCTGAAGAATATCAATATTTATTTATGGGTACGTGTGTTAATGATAGTACTATGGTTCCACTGAAAATTTTCATTGCTAAGATATATTAAACTACTCAGAATGACCTGTCATGAAAGAATTATAAGAATAATTAAGTTCGAAGTTGGTTGAATTTGATTCAGTTTTCCAAGTTCTAATGACACGTTCATGGTACCATTGAAAAATTTTAATGCTAAGATAGGACATGTAACATATAAAACAACAAATATTGACATACCCTGAATGAATATATAAAAATACACTGTAGTCATAAAATTTGCAGATTATCAAATTTGAATTTCTGAAACCGGTTTTAAAGTTTTCAGAAAGAATTCAAAATTTTTATAATTACGTTTCAAGTATTTTGTGACAGTAATTTAGCATTTTGGTACTTAGTTATGTCATTCCTTATTAGTTTATCTAAATTGAAACAATAGTTAGGAAATTAAAGAACAAAAATAAAAGAAGTATTAAAAAACAAAATTTAAAAAATAAATGAAACGTAATTATTATAAATCAAAAATAGACGATCAAAATTTATATTTATCTAATCTTTTGGATCTAATCTATATCATTTAGCTGAAAGTGTATTCTGAGCTTTAGAAAATAATCTTTCAGATGGCACACAAATCGCCATTACACAGATTTTTTTTTTGCCAAACTGAGCAAATGAGGGTTCTCAATTTTCTTGCTTTGCCAAAATTGTATGGGGTCATTTTGTAAGTCAACTGTTTTCCTAGCCAAAAACTGCACAATTGTTAAAACTGAGTCAGGAAATGTGTATCTTCACGTAAATTGCACATATCATTGAAGTATTATAAAATACATCTCACTTTTTTAAGAAAGTTGGTACAGCATGTAATTTGCTTTCTCCAAGTTTATTAAATCTTGCCTCTAATTTTTCTTGTCAATATTGTTAATTATTGTTCCCCTTAAAATTAATTTTTATTAGGGAAATTAATTTTCAAACAGTAATATATTTTCAGCAGATACTTCAAGTGTTAAATCATATAATGGTTTGAAAATTTAAAGAGCATCGTGAATGATTAAATTTGGTCTCTTGACGGTGAAGTAGGAGCATCTGGAAGTTCTACGCAAACTCTCACGAAACTTACAGCTTCTGGCCTCTCACAGGTAATTGAACATTATTTCACAACTGGCCGAGATACCCGGCATTCCCAGGGATAATTACACTTGTAGGTAAAGAGAACAATCTCAAAAAATTAAATTTTAACTCCCAAATGGTTAAGTAATATCTCAATCAATACAACACAGAGCAAAAGGACTATACGTTCTACGAAAAATGCGAAAAACAGGAATTCTAGATGATATACAGGGACTTTATCCAAACTCTTCTTGACTTGCCTCACCACTGTAGAGCACGACTAGATACTTTAGACTCAAGTTTTTCTTGCCCTTGATGTAGAAGCTCTTATACCCTCTTACTCTGTTCGAAACTCCCATTGTTCAGATGTTTCAAATGCATGTATAGCCTTTTCTGTTTTAGTTGCAGAGTTTCTATGAGCAATACTCGTTCTTTCTCTTTCCTTTCCAGACACAAATTTTTGCCAGTCGTCTGTACGTTTGATAGGAGGCTCAAGGAAATGACGCGTGACTCCTTTGCCTCATCAAAAGACGCTGCCTTATTAATGCTCTGTCACTGCATCATCATTTTAAAAGAGGAGGTGCAGACTTATGCCACGCAACTAGCTGCCTTAGGGAGGAAACTAATACCCCCTGTGAGAGAAGAGGAGGAGGAACCTGATGACATTGTTGAGGCCAAAAGGTAAATGCATCTAGAAATGCTTAAGCAGAGGGTTTGTAACCGGTTCCTAGAAAGATTATTACCCAAGATTAAGAGGAAAATGGTGTATAAGATACATGAGACTTGGGAAAATGTTGTAGACAGCATGGAAGAAATTGAACAGAGAAATAATAAGCAGAGAAAAATGGCCTTAATTGGATTGATAGAAGAAACAGCCACTAGTCGATGGGAAGAACGAATAGGTAGGGTAATAGAACAGGCGGTGAAAAGGGCCATTATCAAGTATTCTGAATGCCTGAAAAAGGAGGTAATAGGGGAAAGGAGAGGGCCTCAAAAGGGTGTTAACGAAATGCATCTGAGCAAAACTAATCGTTTTAAAGCAAAGAGTCTTAGTCCTAACAAGCTGAATAATTGTAATAAATCTCAATGTCGAAAAATAAAAGAGAAGAAAGAAATAAATGTGATCAACCCTAAACCGGTGATAGGAGAGAAGGAACAAAAATTGCAAGCAGGTTACCGGAAAGTGCTGATTGCATGAAAATAGAATCAGTCATGGGTGATCTGACTGTTGACACAGGGAGCAAGGTCACTTTTTTATCTGCAGATATCATTAGAAAACTTATGGAGACGGGTTTCTAATTAAAACAATTAAGAAACCTATATTGGAGTTAGCAGGAATCACGGGATGTGGGTTTTCTGCTACAAAAGCCTATGAGGTGGCTAGGTAATCGGATTTATCAGATTGAATATTATGAGTGGGAAAAGGAAGGACCATTTAGGTGTGACGGGATATTTTGCCAAGATAATTTTGTAACAAAAAAAATTCATTGCTGATTATAAGGAAGGAGTCCTGAGAGAAGGAGATAATAGAATATCTTTAATAAGGGATAAGGATGAGATGGGAAGTAATTTCTTAAATACTAAAGAGCAAGGGAAAAAGGAATATATGGAGATGGTGCCGGTGTATTTAAAACAAAGAATCACAATTCCACCCTTAATGAAGGTATTGACTGAAGTTATAGTGAAAAAAAAGTGTGTAAAGGAAGGCAAGGTGTAATTGAAGCCTATGATTTAAGGGTGCCCAGGTTAAAGACAGACAACATCTTAATAGAGATGACAGATAAACATACTATGTCTATCTGAATAATAAATTGTTTACAGGAGAAGCTAGTTTTAGATAAAGGAAAGAGAGTATGGAGCATAGAAGAAGCAGAACAACCCCCCTAATAATGAATCACATGATTGTAGGTTGACATGAGAAAGAGACAGTGCAAATCTCAAGGGAGGAATATTTAAAACTGTTTAAGTTGGATCACATGGAGAGTAAAGAAAGAGAACAAACAGAGAAGCTGTTATGGGAATTTAGGAGCTGTTTTCACAGAGTGAATTTGATCTGGGCTATGCCTATGCATTTCATCACAGTATAGATACAGGAGATGCTAGGCTGATACCACAAGCCCCCTATTCTATTCCGTACACACAGGGAGAGATTATGGATAAGACAATTGAAAACTTTTTGAAGCACGAATTATTAACTGAATCAACGTTGCCATGGGCAGCACCCGCCCTTCTAGTCAAAAAGAAGGATGGAACCTTTAGGTAAGTAGTTGATTACAGAAAATTAAACAAGGTGACACGCCTTGATGTTTTTCCTTTACCTTTAATAGTGGAGACCCTTTCGGCGCAAGGCGATGCTAAAATATTTAGCGTATTAGATGCAAACCAGGTTTATTTTCAGCTTGGTATAGAGGATGGATATAAAACATGCTTCGTGGTGCTGGGAGGCAAATATGAATTCAAGCGATTGCCTATGGGGTTAGCAGATTTATTGATTGTGTTGGAAAGGACTGCGGAGGACCTAATTAGACAGATAAAAGGCAAGTTTGCACTCGTATTTTTGTACGATTTTTTAATTTATTCAGCCAATTATACACAGCTTTTAACGGACCTAGAGTTCCCATTTAAACGCATAAAGGAGGCAAACAATAAGATGAAGCCAAAGAAGTGTCAGTTTGTAATTTGAAAATTTCAAGTTAAGTTATTGCCATATCATCTCTGAGAGGAGTATTGTGCCAGACCCTGATAAAATACATGCCATTAAAGAATTTCCTAGGCCTACTAATGTAAAGGAGGTGTAATCCTTTCTAGGCTTAGCAGGTTATTATCGGCGTCATATCGATTTATTTAGTCGTGTCACTAAACCCCTCACGAATCGCATTAAAAAAGAAATTCCATTTGAATGGACAGTGGGAGCAGATAACACTTTCCAGGCACTGAAAAATGCGCTTATGTCTGCTCCAGTTTTAAGGAGTCCAGATTTCTCTAAAGAATTCATTGTTTCAACAGATGCCAGCGATTTAGCACTTGGTGCAATATTATCCCAGAAGGTAGAGGGAGAGGAGTTATCTATAGCGTATGCGAGTCGTCTCTTAAATAAGAGCGAACTTAATTATAGCCTGACAGAAAAGGAGTGCTTAGCTGTGATATATGCAGTGAAACAATTCAGAGTATATTTAATGAGACGTTACAAGTTAGTTACTCATCACATACCAATAAAATGGTTATTCAGTGTCAAAGACCCAAGTTTGAGGCTAGCAAGATGCAGTTTAATGCTCTAGGGCTTTGATTTTGAGATAATTCACAAGTCAGGATGCGTACATGGTAATGCAGATTGTCTTACTTCAGTAGCCATCGGAGTTGTAACTGTGAGGCAATTATTCCCCATGAATTAATCGCGCAGGAGCAGAAGAGGGATCCTATTCTAAGTCCCCTTGTTGTGGGGCTAAAACAAAGTGGTACTATGAATTTTACAGGGTTTTTCTTAGACGATGATGGAATGCTGTATAATCTAAAAGCTAGTGCATCAGAGAGGGAGAAATGGGAGCTTATAGTAGTGCCTGATTTATATATGCAGCATGTAATGAGATTATATCATGAAATCCCTATGAGTGGGCATATAAAAGCCAAGAGAATGAGGAAAAAGGTAAATAAACAAATTTATTGGAATGGAATGAATAAAGATATACAGGAGTTCTGTAAAAATTGCGGGAGTTGTCAGAGGAAGACAACCCTCCTCAAAATGAAGGAGCATCCTTTTCAGAAGTTCCCTAAAGTGAAACACAGTTTTCTACAGTGCAAGCCGATCTGGTCGGTCCCTTTCCATTGTCCAACAGAGGCAATAAATATATTTTGGTTTTAGTCGACCATTTTAGTTGATATTCAGAGGCTATTGCCCTCCCCGATCAGAAAGCTGAGACGGTGGTGAGAGCGTTAGTAGAGATGTTTGTTCATTATTCGATTCCTGTTCAATTATTCACGGATTGTGGAGCGAATTTTACATCCGCCTTAATGAAGGAATTATGCAGATAATTAGGAATAAAAATTTTATTCACTACAGCTTATCACCCAGCGTTGAATGGAACTGTCGAACGGAATAACAAAACTATGTATCAATGTTGAAGCATTATGTAGATAAGCAACAATGTACTTGGGATCAAGCTCTCCCATACACCACCTTTGCATATAACTCCACCCCCTGCATTGCAGTGAAAGAGACACCTTGCTTTCTATATTATGGAAGAGAGCCAACGTTGCCATTAGAAATTCTAACGAGCCTGAGACGAACTTTTTATGAAATTGATGATAATTATGCTCATGAAGCAGAACTGAGACTGCAGGATGCCTACGAGGTAGCTAGTAAAGCTCTTGAGGATCAGCAGGAAAAGCGGAAAAGATACCATGACCTTAGACAGAGACCTCATGAATTTCAAGTTGGTCATTATGTGTATTTACATTTACCGTTAATCAAGAAAGGTTTGACTAAAAAGTTGTCCGATAATTACAAAGGACCGTATGAAACAATGAAGCAATAATCTCTAGTAAGTCTTATTATTCAAGAAATCAGTGGGAGTGTCAAACAGTTAGTCCATGCTAACCGACTAAAACCGATGCTTGGTGTGCAAAAGCCAACCAGGGATATATCTTCCCCAAATCTTGAGTCTGATAAAAGGCCAGAACCAGAGCTAGGCTACCCTTAGAATGAAAACATTACAATGTGGCAGAGAAATCTACAAATACTTAAAGCCAATGTCATTCCTTTACCCCCCGGGGAGCTGGTGAGACGACAGGAGCCCGCTCGTCCCCAACATGGGTATAATTTAAGGAGTTTTTAGACCCATAGATGACGTGGAAAGAGTTAGGAGCTCGCTGTGTGATTCGTTAGTTGTTAGTTGAGTGCAATACGCGAGAAATGTGAATATGGTGAATGTACAGCAGAATGTCGAATTATCTGATAAACTTAAGTTGTATTTAAAAGAAACTGTTGGAGGAACTAACTGAGGAGAAGCAAAGGAACGAAAAATTTTATCCGCCAAGGTTCAGGGGTTAGAACAAGAAAGCAAATGGATGGGTGAACAAGTAATAGATATGAAGGACATGTTAGTAACCTTACTTAGAGATGTGAAAGAAATAGAGCAAAAGAAGGGTGATCCAATGATAGAGGTGGAAAAAGTGATAGGTGAACGAATAAGGGTGGTAAAGAGTCAAATCGGAGAAATAGATGAAACTCTAGGAGAGGTGGTTGAAGTATTTAATGACTAAGAGGGGAACAGAAATTAGAAACCCCTCTCTCCCCTCAGCCGCAGACATCAATTTATTCTCCATGTCCAATAATTAATCCACCTACACAGCAACAGACTGTTTATCCTTTGCATGATAGTCATTTGCGGCTTGAGATGCAGGGGCAAGTGCTAGAAATTCAACAGATGTGTAGTCAAATGGGAATAATGACAGTAACGGTGGCTGGTTTAATTTCGGAACTAAAGAGCAGAACAAGGAGAGGAGAAGAAATTCCTCTTCCCTTCATTATATTCCTGCTCAACCAGTATACATGATGCCAGCTGTTGTAGCACCGAACGCGCAGCAGTATACATCCTCACATTAATGTTATTCACAACCGATGACAAACTCGGTGACAGTAGGAGAAAACGTGCGATCATGCCCTCCGACTTCATATGCTCCACAAAAACGAGAAAATGTACTGGGAACGACTCCCATATTGAACTCAGGGGTAAATGCGCCCGTACGGAATGAAAATATCAAACAGAATTCTTGCTATTACAAAGACTGAAACCTCTTATTCAGAAATTCCTGGAGATATGAATGCAGGCCACTCAGTTATAATAGAAAACCTTTCAGAGGAATAGTGACAGGCCCTATTAATGAAACTTTTATGTAATATGGGACCCTAATGTACTATTTCTAAGTATATTTTCATATAGGAGCACTGAATAAATAAACCCTTTTGAGTCCAAGTGATAATAAGGGTAAGAAAATGTCAATCCGCATAATATTCAGAGGAGAAAGCAAACACCTAATTTTCTGTGGATAATTACTTAAGGTACTTACGAGAGTGAGAGAGACACAAACACTTTCCACATTTGATCTTTTTATTGATCATGGATGCGCATTTCGATCGCCATGCGATCTTATTCAGCATGCGTGTACACAAATGTAACAAAATTCCCACTACATTGCAGTTGTGAACTATGGGGGAAGGGGAAGGAGAGGTTACAAAGCGAAGGGACTAATAGCAGTTTAAAACGACATTAGTTCACAACTGCAATGTAGTGGGAATTTTGTTACATTTGTGTACA
>JAHWFO010057562.1:0-39219 GCA_023313115.1 Rhysida immarginata | reverse complement strand
CATTCCGCAAAATATTGGTAAATAAATAACAGTAAGCTTATTTATTCATTTTTAATTGTAATGTTGTTCATGGTGGTTTACATTGTAGTAGACCGGAGATACCTGTCTCCTTTATTTTTAAGGATAAAATGGCGTAACCCTCGAACCAGGAGAATATGTTTCCCCTCTCCATCACAAGCGTTTCTTTCTTGAATCTAGAAAGTTAAAAGAATCCTGGAGTAATTATTTTGCAATTGTAAATGATCTTACATTAGCAGTTGGGATGGAAAAATGGCAACTCGTTTTAATATTAAATTAAATATTTAATATCACGCTTAAAAAATCTTATTTTCTTTAGCGAATGGTCAAAGGATTAGAAATTCAATCAAATGGTTAATGGTTAATGCGACAGCGATGGCCAAAAAAAGTTTGCATTTCACTTTGGTATCTGCTCGTAATCGAACACGTTATGAGCACCGGTGCTGAAATGGGAGTAGTGAGCAGAGACATAAGGAGAAGATAGAATCAAGTGTCATAGAATAATAGAATTAATGGAGAACTTAAAAAATAATCTAAACGAGTTTACTTATAAAATAGTAGTTTAGTTTTCAATCTTATTAATACACTAAATTATTTTATTAAAAATGATATTTGGAGTTATTAACTTGTCTACAGGAGCTTGGAATGCACTTAAATCGTGCATCTATTTCCATGGTTCACAAAGTAATAAGTAAGAGAATAAGTTAATGACTACTAATAAAGCTCTTTGATCTCTTCCACAAGATATTAATTTGTTACAATAACTAGTAATTGGAGTTATTATAGAATGATTTTGAACGTTACTGACTATTAACTTATGAACAGCTATTTATAAGGAGATTTGATCGCCATTTTCAACTATAAACATTTTTAATGCTAGAATTTAATTAGAGACTAACAGAAAATCTTATATATAAATTAATTATTAAGTAGTCACTATGGAGATATGAATTTAACTATGGTGCACGAATCTTAATAAGGTATTCCTGCTACTTTAGCGATTTTTATAAAGTATTTAAGCAGGAACTACAGAAATAAATTATTGGGAGTATATCCCCCCCCCCCACCCAATGTTAAGAGAATAGAGTTCTTGATGCGATTGATGCGTGCACACATAGTAGTTACATTATTTGCATTATTATTTTAATTGCCAGATAATTAATTTGGGGACATGAAATGGAGAAATAATATTATGAATCATATTGATGAAATAATAATAAGGAATTTGTTTTACCTGAATCTCTGAAAAACTTGGAAAGACGCCATGATGTTATTTGTCGTCACTCATCATGTGCTTTCTTGAGAAGAAAGGAGTGGAACTTTTAACCATTGGAATGCAAGAAATAGTTAAATAATCCAATACATGATGTGGCACTTATTATTCCTAGTTGACTTGTAAAAGTTTTGGGTATCCATTTCACGATATTTATATTGGTGTTAAAAATTTTAGAAACACCAATTCTTTATTCTAAAGTCATTTTAAAAAATAAGTTTTGAAAATTAAGCCCGATCCTTTTACACGCTACTTGTGTAGGAGAAGAATGGAGAAGAGATTAAGATAAGCTTTTTTCCCCCCTTTTGGGACTAGCTTATTAAAATCCTTGAGGGTGAAGCTATGTTTTCCTTATCCCAGTCCTTTGTGTGATTTTGAAAGAAGTTTCTATTCCAGGAAGTAAATTGTAAGAGTGAAAATAAAAGTTTTCTTTTACTGAAATTCATCTAATTTCTTTTACTGAATTTATTATCTATTTATTTGAAATTCATTTAATTTGAATGGAGTATGACGTTTTGATAACTGAACAACGGGGTGTCACGAGATTTGTTTACATGCAAAATTTTAAAGAGTTTTGTTTGTTTCTGAATAGTAAATTTTGTCAGAATTAATCAAATATATGTATTATGAAGTTTTTCTGATGACCAAGAATTTGTTAAGGTAAAATGTGACATGCTATTACTTACTAACTTTTGATGATGACGTGATGGAACTTTAACGAGAGAGAAGATGGCTTCTCCCCTCTTTTTTGGTTCTTTCTATTTCATGACAACACAATGAGACACGATGACGATCGTTGAACAACGGAGAAACCATGTGATGTCATCGGAGAAACCATGTTCTTCTATGTAGTCACTTTCCAATTATCGTTACTGCTACAATGAAAGGAATCGACATCAAACGCAACCACCAGTGCGAGGAACATAGACGAAAAACTATGTTGATAACAATCTTTCTTATTTCTATATGTGGATAAAAAGGAAGTAAGCGATCAAATATTTTGAATAATGCAATTCAATGATGACTACTGAAAAAAAGCATGTGAACTATCAGTTACTTCAGACTATAAATTATGGTGTGTGAACTAGTTTGGAATTATAGATAGGTGACTACAATTAATGAACTCTCTACAACTCAGGAACTTGCACAACTATTCGGGAATGAACTATTAACACATGAGTCAATTATTATGAATTTTATTGTGAACTTTTACGCGTGACTCTCGTGCTTCTAACTTTAATATTCCTCGCATCAAGTTTTCAATTAATGATGCGAAAAAGAAAAGAGTGTCTATTTAATAATCCATTTCTTTGACTGATTCCTATTGTGTATTAAAAAAGACACGTTGCCCTGAAATTTTTTGAAGAATGTTTGTGGAAATAAAATTAGAATTCTCCTTTTGTAACCTTTTTACAAAATGATTTCATGTGATATTTTTTATTTAACATTATGATGAATTCGTTGTTTATGTTTAAATAAAATGTTGGTGTGTTGTTGTGTGAAGATGGTGTTGGATCACGATAACATGCACGAGTAATTAGAGTGTGCACGTTCATGCCCCATCGAGGAAGGCTATGGAGATGACGACGAGCATCTTCGGAACAGGTATGGCTCAGAAGACTTTAGTTTTGCAAGAATCTTCGAGACCCCCCTGACGTTCATGTGTTTGAAATATTTTTCATCAAAAAGATGGTCAAATTTTGAAATTAGGGGAGCAATGTGCCCCCCCCCACCCCGCTCTGAAGAACATTTATGATCCATTTTTTAAAATTTATTCGAAAATCCGACAACAATAAATAAATAAATGGACTTCTAAAATAAATCAACAATTAACACTTAGAAAAAAGCAACTCGACTTAAACAACTTTGATTGCCAGACGTTTTCTAAATTTTATTATAAAATTAGACAATTAATGGCAGAAGCCAATTAAAATGGAAACTCTATTCGAGATTTCCTGTAATCGAATAAAAGATTTTAAGATATTTCATCTTAGGAGTTAGTTGACAGCAGTGTTCTTTTTACAATGAGCTCTGTCGAGTGGAGACCCTCATTTTCTCCAGCTTGGGCTGTGAGCCCTGTGCTGTCAACGTGTAATCTTTTTTCTATCCAATTATGATGAGTTATTCTCCTCTTTCAAATACGACGAAAAACTAGGAGATTCAGGTGAAATTCAGTTGGTGTGGAGATGATGAAAGAGAATTGAACAGAGGCCGGAGAAGTGAAAGCAGAAAAGAAAGTAAATAAGATGGAGAAGACCAGAAGTAGTCGCAATTATTAGAGTGTAAAACCATTCACAAAAACCCTGTTAATTATTTATCAGTTTATTCCCCAATGATGAACCAAAATTATTATTAACAATATTTTTAATGTTTAAACCTGAAACTTAGTTAATGATCTTTTGCGGAGCCACAACGATGAACAGCCAACATGCCTCTCTACAGCACTGGAGCAATGAAGACGGGTAATGGGGTGTACACTCTTTTACCTAACATTTTGTCTTGGTCACTTCTTTGAATTGTTAAAACAATGTAGATATTCATATAATCTCCAATAATGATTTAAGATTCATTTGAAATTCATTATTATAAAGTGTTCAAAAAATGTTCTACTCATTCATTAAAAATTAACCTCACTGAAAGTGATAAATATTAGAGAGAACCTTAAATTTTGATCAATATATGTAAATTTTAAAGTACTTCCTCAAAAACAGCGAATTCTTTAATGATTTTATTAATCTTTAAATTATTTTTGATTATTTATAAACTATAGTTTGTTATTAGTGAATAAAATGTTTGTTTTTATTAAATATAAAGTGTTCTTCTCCATTACTCCTATACAATAGTGTTAGCGAAGTGAAATATTATTTGATATAGCGTTTATGTTCTTATAGACGCCCCGGCGTTTATTTGCAAAATCAGGCTCGATTCCGGCGATTTTTGGAGACCAACTGCTTTTAGAGACCGGCCATTATAACACCAATCTTCAGAATGCAATTCTTTTTTGCATGTGTTGTTATTGTATAATAAGCAAAAACAACGACAAATACTGCAAACATACTTTATTTGCATTTTATATTAAATTTATTAAAACATTTTACCAACAAGAGAAAACTTCAAAAGAAAAGAATTTACGGTATATTGAAACTAAAATGTATGCTGTTAGCTTGTTAAAATGATAACTGAATTCACAATTAGGCTATCTCTGTAACAATCAAACACAGCATTGGAAAAGCTGCTATTTAGAAAGTTCCATTCCTTGAAAGATCCAGTAGGAAAAAGCTTATAAATTTTGCTGGTTAGATTCATGTTCATATGCTGCATAATCAATAAAAGGCAAATTCTCACTATACCTTTCCCTGTTATTCTTCAACCGAATCCGCAATGATGGCTTCATTGTTGTCCAGTTCACTATCTTCTTCCTTTTCTTCCGGGTTTGTCACGACGTTTTGAATTCTTGCTGCTCATAATTTCCCTCTTCCTGTAAAACATGGCTGATTTTCTTTGAGGCAGTGAATTAATGAATCTTTACTGCCACCAATAGACTTAGAATGCCACAATTTTTGAATGAATCCCGAATCATTTCATTTGAGATTTCATCCCATGCAGACATGATCCATGTAACTATAAGACGTAGTGAAAGAGCACCCAAATTTCCATCTCGGGTAACTTCTTTGTCATTGTCACCTACCATCCAATTTTCATACAAAGCTCTGATCTTCTCCATGAAACAGCTGCTGGCTGCACATATTTCGTGCAATTTCCTGGAACGACTGCTGTGTCCATGTTGTACTTCTTGAACTCCTGTTTAATATTTGCACTGACATGGCAATGATAAGAGTTCCAAACCAGCAGTCTTTTGTAGAATGAAAGTTTCCCACAAACTTTTTGCAGCCATTGGATGTGACATCCTTCTTTCATCCATCCGATTTGTGAACATGATATGATGGCTCCTCGAAGCTGAATATCTTCCTGCAACCTAGTCACTTCTTGCATTCCCCATCTAAATACAATAATTGCTTTCATCTTGATTCGATCATCCTTGGCCGCAAGAACTAATGTAAAATGATCTTTCTCATGTCCAGTAGTTTTGATAGAGACTGTTTTTGCTCCACTGGGATGAACAGTTCTCTCACTCGCCATGTCAAACCAGATTGATATCTCATCCATTCCAATAATGTTGCATTTTTGGATAACTGAGAAAACCACATCACAAACAAACATTTCTGTCAATCAGTTTATCTGGATTTTTTGAGCCATAGTTGTTTTTTGTCTGAGAAATAGCGAATTCAATCCATAAATTTTTGAAACCATCCGATCTCGGAATTAAAAATCACTTTCGCTTGTTCACGAATCATACTAACCAGTTTTCAAGTTCTTCACTAAGTTTTTTGGTTCCTCCTGCTTTTAACCACTTTCTGCTTGCATCTTTTTCACTTTCGCAGACACAAGACTGTCATATTGTTTCTTCCATTTCTTTTTCACAGGGAAAATCCTGAGATCACACACATCCTTTGGAAGGGGAGTAAAGTCATTGATCCCGTGTTGATCCCTGAAAGTTAAAGAACCCTTGCGAGGCAAAATTTACGGCCCCTATTGTCGATCATGGCTGCCACTTTGTTTTGAGTGGTGCTAGTGTCACGGCACGCATTTTGGCAGGCAAAGGAGGATAAAGCGAGACGGAGAGCATGTAGAATCGTTTGTTGAATCAACAAATATTTCAGCCTCTGGAATTTATATTTAGAGGAATTATTCTGTAATCTTAAAATATATTCAATTTTTGCAGTCCAATAGTTGTCTATGAAGACATTTTCCTTATAAAACTTCAACAGTTTTCACATGTTTTTACAAAATCGTATAAACAGGGAATTTTACAAAATCAGCAAAAAATATGCAAGATAGGAGTGATAATTGTGTCAAAATTCTATGTTCAGGGTGAGGCATTTAACCTGGCATTTTCGAATATATCAAAAAAAAAGCATCCTAAGAAAAAAAATTCTGAAATCCATTAGGTATCAATATATCTCTGATTAAACAGTGTTCAGTGTATCTTGGCGACCCTATTGTGAAGCTTTTTAATAGTTTACTAGAATTAGGTATTTTTCCTGAGATTTTGAAAGTAGCTCGTGTTATTCCTGTATTCAAGATAGGGGATACAAATGATTATTTAAATTATACACCCATTGTGATTCAATCGCCCATTTTAGACTATATATTGGGTAAAAAATTTATTCACCCTAACCAACATGGTTTTATTAGTCCACGAGATACTAATTTGGCCATTTTTAACTTTACAGAACAAATTTTTAAAAAACAATCAAATCAGGATTATGTATTAGGCCTTTTTATTGAGTTTAATAAAGCCTTTGACTCTAGTCGCAAGATATTCTCTTACAAAAATTAGAATATCAATACAGTATTAGGGGCTCAATTTTAAAATGGATTAAATCTTTTTTAAATAATAGAGTTTATTCTCTTTCTTAATTTGGAATTGGTTCCGATTCTATTCTTGTTAATAAGGAAGTCCCTCAAGGCTCTGTTTTATCTCCTTTATTTTTTAATTTATATGTTAATGATATTTTTAAAATTTCAAAAGAATTTATTTTACTCTTTGCTGGCGATATGGGCGTTGTGTTCTCCCATAAAAAGTTATCTACTTTACTATCCATTGCTAATATTTTTTTGAACAAGTTGCACAATTGGTGCCTATTGAACAAATTTTCAATAAATCCAAATAAATCATGTTTTGTCCATTTCCATCAGAGTAATAAACAATTTAAGTCTTCTGTTCTTAATATGCTTTAAAATAATTCTCCAATCCCGTGAGCTTATCATACGAAATACCTCAGTCTTTGGATCTCTTCGAATCTTTCGTGGAGGAAACATATTAAAAATCTGTCTTTGTCACTTAGTCGTGCTGTGGGGCTAGTCTATAGGAATCGTTATCTTCCTTCTTTTATTTTCTGTAACTTATATTTTGCATATTTTCAATCTTTACTTTTTGGAATCATTTTTGGGGGGCTTCTGGTTATAACTAACTGCTTCCCCTATTCTGTTTGCAAAAACGCTATTTAAGAATTATAGCTAATGCTCCCTTCACTTTTTCTTCTAAGTCTCTATTTGATAGATGTAAGATTTTGACAGTTTATCAACTCCATGAAATTCGTCTTCTTTGTTTTACCCATAAAACCTTAAATGTTATTATAGGTGATAATTTAATAGCTAATTTTAAATAATGTTCTGACGTTCATGATTATAATACTTGATATTAAACTAATATTTATTTAACCTTCTTGTCCCGTACTTATTTAGAACATAGTGTTTCATATCGTGCTTTGAAGCTATAAGGCTCAATCTCCGATAAAATTAAAGATTTTAAAAACTATTCTTTATTCTTTTTCAACCTAAAGCAATTTTATCTTACTAATTTAGTTTAATTTTTAAATTTTTAATTTTCAACAAAGTTGACACTCCCCTCCCTCCAGGTCTGATCTGACCTTTACTTGGCCCGGTAGGTTTAAAGAGTCATGCAATTAAATAAAAAAAAAAGTGAATTACTTCGCGGGGGGAATTCATTGGGCGAAAAATTAGCCCCCTTCCCCCATTTGTGAGGGGGGGGGGGGTAACTGAAATCTTAAAAAGGAACCCCTATTGTTATTGGCATTTTCAGATTGTACACAGCATTGGATAATGTTTTATTCGTAATGTTTTTTCAATTGATTCAACCATTTAGGAGATAGAGCTACTCAAAATGTGGAACTTTTAAAGTTTTGAAACAAATTTTATCAATGAAGACCAAGAGATAGAGGGTGCATCGTGCTATTTTATCGATAACAGCTATCTTCAAAATGGTTCGAGCGTCGAATCATATTTATCAATAGCTGAAAACAATAATTACTAATGCACATCTCCACAGAGTTCTGATGGTGAAGGACTTTTTGCAAACTGAGGATATGCAACGAATCCAGTGGCCAGCAGGATCTCTATATAAGAAACTCGATTGAGCATGCATAAGAGAAAATGTGCATAATACAGTTTTAGTTGCTCTTATTTTATCATTTCAAGTTTTACTATCTCTAGCATTCTTTATTATCTCTTACCAATTGAACTTGCTAGGTGGGATTATGAAGGTACCATTTGTGCATGTGCAATTGAACTGATTTCCAACATGTTTGTGATTGATTCGTGTCATTAACTATATTAATTGACCGATAAAGTCAGATTTTGAAAATCTTTCATAGCCTTGGAGGAATTAGAGTTAAGGACCGACAGCCAGATAGATAAACCGACAAACAGACAGACATTTTTCCCCACACTGATACCATTAAGCACCTTTCAGTACTTAATAAGCCATTAAGAAATGACATAATCAAGTACCTAAAAGCTAAATTAAACCATTCACGGAACCATATTTTTCAACTGCCATATGTTCACATTGAAAGTTTCTAATTGATCATAACACCATTAAACCAATACAGTCATCAACAGGAAATAATCCACACTTGAATTTTATTATAAGCTTTACCGTTTCAATATTTACTCTAAATGTAATATTAAATTATTAAAAATAACTTAACATTATTAAGACTATTAAAATGAAATAATTAAAATTAAAAAAGCTATTAAAAAACACATTAGCATGAAATATAATATTAAGTATTAAACATGTGTGGATTATTTCCTGTTGATGACTGTACCTTTGAACTAATTTGAATTATCTTTAATTTTACGTTGAATAGTTGTGTAAAAAATATCATTCTAGCACAGTTTTGCTTTAATATGGACCGTTTCCAGTCCACTTCCATTTCCTGCTCTCTGATTGATGCGATCAGGTAACATGACCGTAATTTTGGAATATCACGGTGCAATTTGTGACGTCACTTCTGGTCACATTACTGGAAGTGATGTTTTCCAAGATGGAGTCGTTTAACTCCCTGTTTTGGTTTCGTTTTTGTCACGTGACCAGATGTTCATTTTTATTATATTTGGGAAATATTAATTTATATATATATTATATATTTCATTCTGTTGTGGAAAAACTATATTCTTTACACGGACTTTATCCCATTTACCTCTTCACTTGTTTTATCATTTTCATTTGCACACTTGGTGATATTTCATGAAATAAATAATACCACATTGGCTTTTCACTTGTTTATTAGGAGCCTTAGCATAAAAGCTACTTTTAAGAATTCGCCCTTGGTCTGTATGTTTATCCAGCCACCCGTCCGCCGTTTGCACGATAACTTAAAAACGGATTAACTTTTTCAAATTCTGTTTTCAGAAATATGACCATCAAAGTCTTAGCCCGGCCATGTCAACTTTTCATAATTCCTCGTGGACCCCTTCAAGTCGAATTCATGTGCTAAACAGTGAATGTAAAGAATACAAAGATAATAGCATGTCATATAACAATCAATTTGTCAAGAAGGAATATATTGTTACTTTCTGTTCATCTTTTAAGCATTACTGACATCAGCGCGTGCACGTGAAATTGCTTTGTCGAAGCACGATTGCTCAAGTGCACATAATCTATATTATTAAGTAGCGGAAAAATGGAGCATACTGGTTTTATTATGTCAGTCCATTCCCTTCATAATTTCTACATTTTTTAAGGTAGAAGGCTGAAATTCGGAATGTAGTTTGGGCATGTCCATCTGCACTATTTAGTTTGGTTTTGATTGGTACACTTGGGTCAGAATTAAGGGGGTGGGATTCAGAGAGGGCAACATATCTATGTGCTATTTAGGTCCTGGCGTGAAATTCTGTATCCAGATTCCTCTAGGCAAGATCTTCATTACTATTAAGTTTAGGCCCAATTGTTCCAATGGGATCGGGGGTGGCAGTCGCTTGGTCCTTAGAACTTTGGCAATAAATGGCATGTGATATATCATACGTTTGGAAATGATGAGAAAGGAAAGAAGATACGAGGTTTTTTACATTTTCTAATTAAAAAGCTTGGGAAGAGGTAAAAATTGCAAATAAAAATAGATTACTGTAAGATCTGCTGTTTGCCTTACCCTGCTGGGAGGGGGCGGGGTTAATTTCTTTTTAATAAATGTATAAATGTATTTCTGATTCACTGCTAAAGCTCCTTTTTGGGATGTTTACAAGATTTTATTACTGCCTTTATTGTCAGGAATTATATTTTTTACAAAAAGACAGCTAAATCAAATAATGGAAGGAAAAGAAACAAGGCATAAAAAATCATTTTCAAACAACACTTTTCCTGGAAAATTTCTTTTGATTCATGAATTGTCACTGACTCAACATATGTGTACAAAATTTCATCAAGATCGGATTATTGGAAGGGGGTTGAAATATTGATTACAAGATTTCATTTACCAAACAAGAGCCAAAGATGGTGAAAGTTATATAAGCGTTGTAAAAAGAAGTTTGTTTGCTTTCTTTATAAAGGAGATTGTTGGTACAAATAATAATGGCAGGTAAAAGGAAAAAATGCTTGTTTGTCTGTAGCAGATTCGATCCCACTCTTGATGATGGAAATAAATATTACGGAGGAAAGTAAACAGGATATTTTCCAATGTGCTACAACAACCAACTATTTATTTTCATAATTTTTAACTTATAAAAAGAATTCATAGTTACATGGTGGTATTTGAAAATGCTATTAATAATTTATAACAATATTGTTATATATAAAATTTAATTTATGCATGAACACGATGGTTATAATTAAAGTGACACCATTTAGATCCTTCTAGCAGCCGTTCTGGTTATCAGATTTTGAAAAAACTGGATATATATGTTATACAGATCATGGGAAAGAGAATTTTGCAATAAAAAAAATTAGTTCATATTTTGACCGCTATGTCAAAATATGGTGCTGGTCATGTAAGAAAGTATCTGAGAATTATTACTCAATCAGAGACGTTATTCAAATAAGATGTAAAATTAGAAAAGCTTTAAAATGACAGTGAAATTAATGTAAAGACATTCTTCACAATGGCTTTTGCTAAAAAGAATCGAGCATTATTGGTGAAGTTGTTTTACCTGAACTGCAATAATGCTTCTGCTGAACTAAGAGAATATCGACGTTTAAAAACTTGTGAAATGGGCCTATGTCCATTAATTGTCTAAAAAAGCTTATTAAGTAATTTCAAGAAACTGGTGAGTTGGGTGTGCTGCCAAGGAGAGAACGGAAACGAATTGCAAATGAGAATGTGGGAGACGTTGCTGCTGCTGTAGTGGGTAGAGCTTCAAGTTCCAAACATTCTTCAGCAGGTGCTGAGCCATATCACATGGTTTGTCTATTCTGTGCTCTACTGTACAAAAAGTTTTGCGTTCCATTTTAAAGTGGTATCCATAGAAGTTCCGAGTGGTTCAAAAGTTGCTTCATGAAGATCCGGAAAAACGTTTACCAGTTTCTGGCTAGAAGAGCCGTTGATATTGCATGGCCATGGAACATTTTGTGGTCAGATGAAGCGCATTTCACACTAGATGGAGCAGTGAATGCCCAAAACTGTCGCATTAGGGGTACTGAAAATCCAATGGTTGTGCATAAAAAGCTTTAGCACTCTATCACGTGACTGTATGGTGCAATTTCACTTCACATTTCATTCTTGGCCCCATTTTTGAAGAGAACACTCCTCAAGGCACTAAAAGATGTTCAATCACAGGTGCTTGTTACTGCAAACTTTTGCAGCAGAAAGTCATTTCTGCTTTACAAGAAGGACAATGTTTAGACACGTCTTTATGCAAGATGGTGCAACACCCCACATTGCACAACAAGAGAAGGAATTGCCTCATGCTCATTTTGGAGATAATCGGGTGATTTTGAGAACTTTTTCAATTGCATGGCCTTCTCGTTCACCGGAATTAAACCCTTGTGGTTTCTGGTTGTGGGGATATTTGAATAAAAATGTCTCTAGAGGAAGAATACAGACTGTCCCTGAATTGAAAGCAAACATAACACGCCATATCACTGCGATTCTTCAGTAAAAACTTCGCTCTACTGTGGAACATGCAATAATGCGCTTTGAACATGTCATTGACACAAATGGAATGCACATTGAACAAATGCTTTGATTTTATAAATTTCTCTGTTGTTTTTATTATCATTCATGAGCCATATTTTGATATAGCAGTCAGAATGTGAACTAATTTTTTTTATTGCAAAATTCTCTTCCCCTTGGTCTGTATAACATACATCTCAAGTTTCGTCAAAATCTGATTACCAGAACGGCCGCTAGAAGGGTCTAAATAGTGTCACTTTAATTATAATTACCCTGTATTTGATATGAATATTTCAGTTTTTTTATTAAATTTTTGGTAAAGATAATGATAATACAAAATTTGGGTGTTTACGATTAACTTTTACTTGTCTGTTATTGTATTTATTTTTGTATTAATCATTTTTAAAAAAAATTTTCAGTTTTAAATTTCATTTTTCCGTTTTCTTATTTTTCTATAACTAGCTGTTGCCCGCGACTTCATCCGCGTGGATATTTAAAAATTCTAAACCGGAACACAGTTTAAAAAAAGTTGGAAAGCATAGAAATTGTTATATGTATAGGTACTTGAATATAATCTTTGTATAATAGAATACAATACAAGCATTCTTTATTAACACCAAGGAACACATTGAAAGAACATAAAACAGAATAGAAGAGGTAAGCCAACACATTTATTATCACTTAAAATATAGCTTAATTTGCCGTTTATTTAAAGGATTTCATTATAAACAATGTTTTCTGTTTTTCCCATAGAAGCTGCTATGAATAGATTATCTGTGCTAGTAACCCGAGAGGGCTACGTATAACTGTCCTTGAGAGAAGCAGCTGGTTCTGAGACAGAGGCCAGTGGCCCGTAGTATAGGTCATAGCAAAACAGATGCTGGCTGGGAATTGCATGCGTTTAAATTGAAAGTGAAGTTATTAGGAGTGAGGGGTATATGGAGTATGAAAACTATCTCACCAGCACCAACGCATATTCGGATCTCCGCTTCAATCATATAATTTTGTAGTGATACCACTTTAAGCCAAATTCCATTACACAACTTCGGAGGGGTTATGTTCTGATGAGGCATCATCCCTACACCGACTTTCAGGGCGATATTATGTGCAGGGAGACTTGATGCACTAAGAGATTTAAGAAACTCTACCAGATAAGTGATGGTATCCGTTTGATCTAAGACCATATTTAAAGAGTTATATACCATCTCGTTCCCTTCAGTGTTTTGCAAAATGCTGTGGTTTATTGCAGTCGTTTGCTCATTTTCAGGCTCTTTCACACTACCAGGAGTTATCTTAGTTTCTTATTTGGGTAAATTTTCCATAGATGGAATGTAAAGGCTCGACCAAAAGAACAATTTTGCAAAGGCTCTCTGGTAGAATCACCATACCATTTAATAGTAATATGCTTGAAAATTCTCCACGCAGGCGCAGTATTCGACATCTGCGTGAGCTTCAAATAAATGAATGCACTGGCGAGTATGGTACTATCCTCCTTTTATCTACCATAATAGATTGGCTGCCTATATTTACGACAGATGTGAATTCACCTTTTTGAGGCATGGGGCGTTGATGTGTACCCGTTTTCACCAGTCACAGTTTCGCTGACGAAATTTTTAGAAAACCTCTTCGTGCAATGACCCTCCTGCATCCAAGATGAACATGAACTAAATAAGCCACAGGATCCGTGAATCGTGATGATTTTTGTTTAGAATGGGATAGCTTTCAAGGTTTGTAATTTCTGCGGTAGTGAGTCAATTTATTTCGATCAGCCTAACCTTCTCTTCGATCCATAAAATATTATGCGCATTGTTGTAAACCATATTTCTGCCATGAATATTTTTTCACCTAACATTTACCTGATCTTAATAATTGAATACAAAAACCAATTAAGTGATAAAATATGACTCCGTTCTTTAAATGTGGGCATAAATGCACCTTCAGTGATCTGGTTTGTTCCAAAAAATGTCACTTGAAAAGCGTTACTATAAACCCGCATGTAATCTAAAAACTGCTTCGATTCTGGATGTCCTAAATAGCTCCTGAAATTCTTGCATTCTTTCTAACTGAACCTTCCCTGAAGATGGATTTTTGAAATCCGAAATGTACATCTGAGTCAGTAAATTTTTCTATGTGGAGTAGTGTTTTCTGTTTTTTCCTTTATTTAATATTTATCAAAAATATTTCGACATATTTCAATAAAACATGTTTATAAAACAATAAACACGTTCATCATAAAAATTTGTCATTAATAGAGACCAAATGTTTACATTTAACAGGAAGTACTTGTTCTGAGTAAGCACTGCCCCTAGTGACAGTATTTTGAAACGTTATGCGGAAAGCTTGAATTGCCGCGTGTTTGTGAACAGGAAAGGGATTGATGCATCGCATTGCAGTTGCTTGCTTTTGCATGTACTGCATCTTTGTGAACCGACCTTAATGCTATGTATTTGTTGCTGAACTCATAATACATTGTTACGTAGTAGTTTGTTTTGTGAACTAAAGTTTTCCTTGAGGGCATGTCAGCTTTTATTTAACTACCAACTTAAGAGAGTTTAGCCTAGAACTCGGCTTCTAGATGACTAATTACGATAAAACATACCCCATTTTTAAATTACACCTAAACCAATGCCACTATGAAAACTTTGTGTGATGAGGTAACAAACAAACATACAGGCAGACAGACAAAAATTGAAGGTGTCAGTGCAACAGTGGTCTAACCCTCTCCGAGTCAAATATTTAAATGCTGATGCCATGTGTTGCTTTTGATGGGAACTATCATCCTATGAAGTAAAAAGATATCAATTAACATTATAAAGTTTGTTTTGAAGCCTCTATTGCTTTCTCTCCATAATTAAAAAATAAACTATTGAAAAACTTTAAGTTGCTTTTCCTCTATTTTATAAAAAAGTGGCTTAGACCACTGTTGCGCTCAGCCCCTCAGTTCTAAATATGATTGTTTTGGCTTCTGATAGTGTTAGTAAAACCTGTCGCATGAGATTTTCTTAAATAAATTTTAAAGATTAGGTCGGCTAAAGTTTTATTATAAGTATAGATATCCATATTTGTATGTTGTCACTGTTTTGGTTTTCTATGTAACATTCATATTTGTCTCTTTTTAAGTTTGTAATGACCATAAGGAAGTGTACTGAATCAATCATCTAATATATATCGCTAATTACCATATACGCTCGAGCATATTTTATTGAGTTCGACTCTGTGAAATGTATGTTTAAAACTCTTTATAATGTGATGTTTTCCTTATTTTTCAAAATAAGCAAATAATCTTTATAAATAAAAATGTTTTTAAATAAATTTTTTTTTACTTCTTTCCTAACTTTTTTAATCTTTGTTCCATAAGATATGGAATACATTTTATTTTTTAAACCAACCAAATCATTGATTGGTATTCCAGCCATTTCATCTTTAAATTTTCCATTAATTTTTTATTTTCATTTGAAAAAGGTGTTTTTCTGGTAATTTATTTTGTCAAATAAAAATAAATTGTTTTAATGGTTTTTTTAACTACCGAAAGATGTTTAATGCCATCAGTGTGGGGAAAAGTGTATGCATAAATGCCATCACCTTTAATGAACTAAGCTAGCGGGTCAGTGTCCGCGAATAATGAGGGACTGTTTGTTGGTAGGTTTTTAGCATGTGTTCATAATGAAATTTATATATAATTTCCCTAGATAAATCCAATTTAGAAAAGCCAATGTACATTCACTCAACAAAAGTTATGCCACACCTGGGTACCCTCTGGCAATTATAACGGCAGCGATCCATCATGGAAGAGAGTCAACTACTCCCCGGAACATGTCCACAGGCACTGCAAGCCATGCCACCTCCATTGCACTCCATAACGATGCTGCATTTACCAGTTGTGTTGGTGACGACCTGACAGATTGTTCGATGACGTCCCACAAATTTTCAATGGGATTCCAATCTGAGGAATGTGGAGGCCAAATCATTGTCGTGAGGTTGGTAGCATGTTCCTTCTGCTACTGCCGTGTTACAAGGGCCGTGTGTGAAGGTGCATTATCTTGCTGGAAGATGCCATTGTCTGCGGGGTAAAAACAGTTCATGAAGGGGTGCAGGTGGTCCCCTAGCAGATCAACGTTGGAAGTAGCATCAGAGTGGATGTCTAATGTAACAATGGACCTATTGCATGAAAAAAGAAAATACCCCAGACCCGTATGGTGTCTCTATCTGCATGAGTGGTCCCTAATGTAAAGCGGGATCCATGGCTTCATGTGGTCTGTGCCAGACATGGACACGACCATCGGCCCGATACAGCTGAAACCATTACTCATTGGACCAGGCAACCCTTCACCAGTCCTGAATGGTCCAATGTCAATGTTGGTTGGCCTAGACTAGGCGTTGCCGACTATGTGCAGGTGTCAAAAGTGGCACATGGTAGCCTCCTGCTCCCAAAGCCTGCAGCTGCCAATGTTCACAGATTGTCATCACTGACACGGTTAAGGGACGAACCTAGTTGTACCGCATGGTGATTTGGCCTGCTGTCGCCCTTTGATCAGCAGTTGCAAGCCGGGTGAACCTGCAAACTCCCTTGACGTCAATGAGGCGTGGATGGCCTGTCTGCTATCCGAAATAGGTTCTAACTTCTCGTTGGGTGTATTCTCGATAAACCTTTGCAACGGTTGTGCGGGAAAACTGCAGGGTGTTGGCTACATCTGATATTGAGGCACCCATCCATCTGAAACCAACAATCATCCCCCATTCAAATGCGGATAACTCTCAGCATGCTGTCATTTCTGCTGTTGGTATTGCCTGCGTGATATCAAGGAGTCCTGTGCACCTGAATTCCGAGAATGGAAGCAGCGGGATCTGTCTCATTACGGACAGGGAACCTGATTGGAGGGGTGTGCCATGAGTTTTGCTGAGTGAGTGAGTGAGTGAATAAGTCAGAGCTGGCACTGTAGATACATTTCCAAAGATTCCTCCTTCTTTGAGTTCAACAAATTTTTGACTTCAATTTTTGAGTTCAAAATCAGTAAATTGTTTCTAAGACTCTGCAGAGTAGTTCAAAATACTTTTCAGATTCAATTATAGATTTCTTTTCATTGTCGAGAGATCGTTATTCTCCAACACAACACTTTCTTCAGAAAAATTTTTGGAAAAATATATTTCTCACGAAGCATTATCCCATTCACCAGGTAAATCAATCGTTTCACTCTACTTTTTGTTACAATTTTGCAGAGTGTTTGTTGGAAAAAAAGCGTGAGGAGTATTGGATGATAAAGTTAGATAAAATTCTTTTTTAATTTTCTTTTTCTTCTTTACACTTTGTGTTGATTAGACACCCAAGAGTTAAATGAAGGCAGATAACTTTACAAATGCACACGATATTCAATTGAATCAGCTCTTTTCATACGCATATTAAGTATGCGTTCTACTTTATAAAGCCTGTGACGTTGCCTCGCTATTTTTCGTAATTCTGGTAAATAAAAACTTCCGTTTATCAGATATTTATGGAATCAATAACAGTATATGTAGGAATTTGTTGTCGAGACTTAATCCCTTGAAGTGTGAATTCTTCTTCTGTTCATTGAAGAGTAAACCCATGAGAGTGGATGTCACGTCCTTTAACAATTTTCACAGTGTCACTTCTTTTAACCCTTCACCATAAAGATTATGGTGAACAATGTGTTGATCACGTTTGTCAACATCAATCGGTTTCATTTTTTTTGAATGATGATAGCTATTCTGATAGACATCAGAAAGTTTTGGAAAAATTTCTAAATATCTTTGAATGTTATCTGCGTGTAAATATCAATAAAATTTCTCTCGAAATATATAATTAAAGGGTTCTACAACTGATGCTTTGATATCATCGTTTTCTGTGGAATAATATTTAACTCCGAATTTATTTAGACTTTTTTCATAGATTCGTTGTAATATTCTGGACCCTTAATCGCACTAAGTGTTCAGGAAATCTCTTATTTTTTGCAAAACGTATTAAATATGGAGTGGATGTCTGGTATTACAGTTAATAATATTTTACGTGGAAATCTTTTTTACATATACAGGGTGTTTTTGAATTGAGTACAGATTTTTTGGGAGATGATAGAAGAGGTTCTTAGAAGTATTTTTTGTCATATGAACATGGGGTCCCCGCAGCTCCATTTACTTACAATACTGCATTGAACAATCAAATGACAATGGGACTCAGTGTGCGTTGGTAGGCCTAGATTATTTTATTTTTAACAATTAACACAAGAAATCTACTGTGATAACTTTTAAAGTAATTGTTTGCAAAGAAATTTCAAAGTGCACGTGCTTGTTTGTTGAAAAGTCTTAGGACAAACTTCGCCAAGGAGATTCCATGGTATCCAACCCCTTTGTAAAATATGATTAGTCTATATGTAAATGCCGGTCATTTCGAACAATTACTGTAAAAGTCATACAGGAGATTGCTTGTGTTAATTATTAAAAATAAAATAATCTAGGCCTACCAACGCACACTGAGTCCCGGTGTCATTTGATTGTTCAATGCAGTATTGTTAAGTAAACCGAGCTGCGGGGACCCCATGTTCATATGACAAGAAATACTTCTAAGGACCTCTTGTATCATCTCCCAAAAAATGTGTACTCAATTCAAAAACACCCTGTATATTCAATTTAGTTGTAAAAAGATGTTTAGGTTTCTTGTTGATATACGGATTGGTTGTGGCAATTTATATTTTTCTTATTGTTGTCACAAAATTTACTTTTTTATGGTTTGCATGTAGTTAGTTTGTTAATGTGGCAAATGCGTTATTTCCCTCACAGCTAATTTCCTCGACCACAGGAAGTTATACCATTTAATTATTGGCAAATTATAAGTGTTTTTATTTTTTTTGCTTACAGTTATTCTTCATTCACCTCTTGCTTCTCTTCCACCCTACACGCCTCCTGTGTGGATATGACACCTGATCAACCTCCCTGCCAGTGGAATACTTTTTTGTTATGCTTAATTTTTCGCTAGCTTATCCTCCTTCTGAAGAAGTATCGTTGTTTTTCCATTTCATGCTCATTTTCACGCCTTGTATACGTTAAACCTTTGGCATCTTCCTCAAATATTTTCTAACTTGATACGCTATGAAAGGATTGCTGATTATGTAATGCAGTGAGATGTTCCATCTTACGAATTACAAAGTGCATGTGTGCAGCAAAGACTTTTATTTGTCCCACTGAGCAAGTCAAAATGCGCCATGTTTTGTGCACGAGGTTCATATTTTTTAATCTCTTATTTCTTCTTACATTCTCTTAACTTGTTCTTTGTAAATAGATTTTTTTTCCTGCCATTGCTACCACATTTTGTGTATACCTATTAAATTTATAATTAACAAAATGTTATATGATCCAAGCCTCGTTCCATATTTTTAGTCCTCTGAACGCTGGTAGCAGAGCGTGGTTTTAGTTTATAAAACATATTATTAAGCATGGCAGAGTCTTATTTTGACGATGGCCGATCCATCCCCAAGCCTATGAACACCAACTACCATCAATGGAAATATCGCATGCTGACATTTCTGGACACAAAAGTCTGGATAAGTACGTTAAGGACAAAATTCTTTTGCCGACTTCTGACCCAGACAATTCGACTGTCCGTTTAAAGTGGGCACGTTTGCGGCATTACCTGTTGATCAAGGTTAGCGATGATATAGTTGTTATGCTCCAAGATGATAACCCGTTCACTCTATGGGAAGCTATTCGTTGCCGTTATGCCAGACTGGATTCAGTGATGCAGGCTGAAATTATGCTTTATCTCTCAGCTCTGTATTTTGGTGAATCAGATCAACCAAACGCTTATATTGCACGTGCATTGCAGCTTCGTGCAGAAGCGGGAGCCATGTAGTTGGTTAGACGATAAATACTCATTGACCATATGGTGGCTAAAATTAAAACTTTCTGTGCAAGCCAAACCCACAATGTCTATTGAAACTTTCCAAAGTCAGGTAAGCCTAGTATTCAAAGATGTTAGTTCGTGCAATTGCCCTGTCAGTGTGGCTTCACGTATGACTTCTGCACATAATTTAGCCCCCCATTTCACTTCTGGAGCTCAGGCGACTTCTGAAGGAACCTGTTTTAACTGCGGAGGCCAAGGACATGTTGGATCTGTTTGTCACTCTAAGCATCCACATGCAACCCCTGGTCCCTCTGTGGCGCATACTCCACCCAGATCACATTCAACAAATGTGCGTACCCCAGTCCCAAGAGAAAGACTCGCAAACCAGATACCAAAGCGCACGAGAAAAAGCCAGCAGTTACTGCTTTGGCCTTCCTACAAGGGACTGGATAATTGACACAGGCAGCTCGTTATATGTGATCAAGGATAAAGAATTTTTCAAATCCATGCAAAAAATGTCATAAACACGATCTATACCGCAGATCCTGCAAAGACAATTGTCGCTATTGGTACGGGGGTCTCGAGTATTTTGCTAAACTCATTTAACGCTACAGGACGCGTTTTATGCTCCTCGTGCGCGTTTCAAACTCATATCAATGGGACAATTAACTACGCGAGGGTACTCTTTGTCTTTTGGTCCTGGCGGTTATTCCATCACTTCGGATCAGGGCATATCCGTGCCTGCACAGGAGGATGTTGTGGATTTACCAATTCTTCCGATACTATCAGACATCCACTCAGTCTACCGAATGGTTTCCTTACCATTTTCAATAGCATTAGCTTACCAGGATGTTCATAATGCTCTGAGATATCCTTCGCCAAAAAAACTTCCCAAGGCTATCAAACACCAAAGTATTCATGGAATAAATAAGGTGCCTCTCATTCCTAATAATCAGGCATGCGTTCCTGGCCTCGAGGAAAACATGTGCAATGCCCCTTACAAGACTGTCATGTTCCAGCAGTTCACACGCCCCCTACATCTTCTCCATGTGGACACTGCAGGGCCCATGCCTAATACCTCCGTCCATAGAAATAAATATCTTCCGATTGCGGTGGATGATCATATTTGTAAGATATTCGTGTGCGCAGTATCAACCAAAGCAGAGGTACCACGAGCACTGATCAACTTAATTGAAAAGCTGCAACAATCTACTGGACATAAACTCGTGTATGTACATTCGGATAATAGCATCGAGTTTATCAATGAAGCACTTAGCGAATTCTGTTTGGTGGAAAAAATAATCCAGCAATTCACCATTCCTGAGAACCCCCAATAAAATGGTGTAGCTGAGAGAGCAGTCTGCTCTATTTGCGACGGAATGCGTGTCCTACTTGCCTCGTCTAATGTCCCACATCATTTTTGGGACCTTGCTGCTGCTATGGCAGCATACAATTTGAATTCCCTGCCCCTAACAAGGCAAACCGTATCCCTGGAGGAATTGTGGTCCGGAAAGAAACCCACTTTTAAGCATCGAGCACTGTTTGGGTGCGTAGTCTACTATTTTGTGTTCGGATCGCACCAATCCAAATTCCAGGCACAGGCAAAACGTGGAATTTTCATGGGATAGCCGGCGTCATCACCTGGCTATCTCATTTACTTGATGGAAGAAGACAAACTGATACGAACTCAATCAATTCAATTCTTTCCTAGAACCTTCCCAGATCTATCAATGGGCCGCAAATCGTTATTCTGGATTCCGTCACTGCCACAGTTTCAATATGGTCTTCAACCCTCAGAGACTCATCAGTTAATGAAGCGAAGAATGTTGAACAACCGTCATCATTGTTTCCATCTCCCAACTTTGAGGACCCTCCGCCACACCTCGCCCCTAAAGCAGAGAATCCATCTGTTCCTGCTGTGACGATCTTTCAGTTCCTTTTAATGGATGCACCCCTAAATTTGGACCTGTCACCACCATCAAAACCTGCCCCTGAGCCCCCTCAACAGGAGTTACGCAGACCGTAGAGACTGAAAGAGAAGGCAGAGAGGCATCGAGCTGTACTCTGTCATCCCAACCTCATCTACTCCGCATTCAAGGAGGCATCCTTGATGACCCCTATGTCATATGAACAGGCACTCACTTCCCCTCAACGTCACCAATGGGAAGAGGCTATGAAGTGTGCATTAGACTCGCTCCACCTTCATTAAGTCTGGGACTTAGTCCCTAAGCCCCTAAACATGAAGATACTAAAAATGAAATTGATATACCGCATTAAATATAATCTAGACGGGTCAGTGTCGAGAATTCAAGCCAGGTTGATCGCAATTGGATTGTCGCAGACGTATGGAAGTGAATATGAACCCACATTTGGGGGAGGCTGTCCCTGGTGGGCTTTCACTGAACAAAACTTCTGTGAAGTTAAGCTACATCAGGCACGGCTCATCACTGGATGGGTGACCATCCATGATAGCCAATCTGTGACCATCATACAGCAGTCATGAATCAAGGTCCATCCAGGGACCGAACTCGTCGGCCTCTGGCCATACAGGCCTGGATGGACGTATTGGATCCAATTAATTAATAATAATAATTAATAATAAGAATAATAATTTTCCCTTGTAATTTTCCCCTGTTTGCCATAGCGGCCAAAAAGGGCATGTCATTACACCAGTACGATGTTAAACGTGCCTATCTGCATGCACCGATAGATCACACGATATATGTAATGCCACCCAAAGGATTGACACTCCGCTCTGACCAAGTATGCCAACTTCGAAAATCACCGTATGGTTTAAAGCAGAGTGGGAGGTGCTAGTAGCTGAAATTATGTCACCTACTTCTCTGCTTAGTGTTTCCCCCGTCCTGAGCGAATGATAGTTTTTTTCTTTTATAACACCAACGGTTGTTTTATACTCCTTGCTGTATACGTAGATGACATCGTGGCTGCTACAAATGATGTTTTTGTTTTGAAATCAGTAATGACTAGTGTAAGTTGATCTAGTGGATCTGTGGCCCGTACATCACCTTTTAGGTATGCATGTGAGTCAGAAAGGCAATGTCATCAAATTAACCCAGGCTCACTATATCCAGCAAGTCCTGCACGACTATCAGTTGCAAGACAATAAATCTAGAACCATTCCCCTTAGTCCGCATGTGAACCTGGACGAAGTGGCAGACTCATGGCCATCTGTCTCTTCTCGGATCACTTATGTTATGACGTGCATGCACCCGGATATAGCGTATGCTATCACACGATTGTCGTTATATGCCAGGTCTCCAACTCTTTTGCATATGACGGCATTTAAGGAAGTCACTGCTTACCAAGCTCACACCCCTGATGCATCACTCACCTTTGTACACTCAACAGGTTTATTGTGTGCATTTGCTGATGCAAGCTGGTGGTTACCCCTGAGCAAGGGTAACTCTGGTATCCTCATAAAATTGGGAGAAAATACTATCTCTTGGTGCTCTAAGAAACAGCGCCTCATGTCCTTGAGTAGTTGTGAAGCCGAAATCATAGCTATATCGAAGTGTGTAAAATCATTTCGATGGTTAGGGGATTTAATCACCCAAATAGGACAAGAGAAATATATCTCATTTCCTATGACTATATACACCAATTCAACTTCTGCTATCACTTGTCTGAGTGCATTGGAATCTAAGAGTAGAATGAGGCACATTATGAGATTGCATAATTACATCTCGCGCGAAATCAATCTCCAGAATGTGATCCTCGCCTACTGCCCATCCTCAGACATGCCTGCAGACGTGCTGACAAAACCTTTACCTTCCCCCACTTTGTAAAAAAGTTTGGATCAATTGTCGTTAACTGAGCGGGATGATAAACTCTAGTTAGACTTTTTTTTGAATAAATCTATGTATATGTATGGCCGTCCCTTCTTTTCGTTTTAACTGCAAAAATTGTTATTTGAAGTTGTTAGGCAGGATGAGAGGGGTTCTTAACGCCGAATATTTTGTTTTGCATTCATCAACTTCTTGGGTTTTTTTTGCATTTACCCAGAACCAGAAGAAAGGTTTTGGTATACATTTTTATTTTGTGCTAGTAAATAAGTCATAGTACGTAACTAGTTTCTTAAGGATATGCATTAATCTATACACTCCTGAGCTCAATGTAAAGTTGGTTTTTTTTGCAGGCATGCCAATAATTTTACAATTTACATTCATTAGTTTATGTGTACGCACACAATTCATATTTCACACTATACATATTTTACACTATTCATATTATTCGCAGTATTCAATTGCTTGTTTTACTTTACTTAACATAATTTTTTGTATGTTATATACATTACATGATCAAAAGAGTTTGGACACCCCTGTGAACACCTAGAAACGGATCATTTCATGCAAAAAACTCATTTAAAAATAACAACAAAATTTAAATAATTTTTTTAATGGAATGATCCATTTCAAGCCCAGTTGAATTGTAGAACAAATGACATATCATCAATATGCCACGACAGAAGGATTTCTCAGAGTTCGTATGAGGAGAGATTATTGGATGTCACCTTTCTGGTTTCAATGGAAAAGCAGTTGCCCACAATGCTAAATGTCGCCTGGAGTGGTGCAAAGAACGTCGTAACTGGACACTGCACCAACGGAGAAGTGTGGAATGGAGTGATGAATCACGGTTTATGTTGTGGAAATCAGATAGCAGAGTCTGGGTCGGCGAATGCCTGGAGAATGCTTCCTTGCAGAATGTGTTGTTCCAACAGTGAAGTTTGAAGGTGGTGGAGTGATGGGCTGGGGGTGTATCTCCTGGACTGGACTGAGCCCGCTCGTCAAGGTGCATGGAAACCTCAATGCTGATGGCTACAGGATCATTCTGGATAATGGGGCACTTCCAGCACTGTGGGTAAACTTCGGTGATGGGTCGTTCTTCTTCCAGAACGACAATGCGCCTTGCCACAAAGCAAGATCCATATTTCACTGGTTTGATGAGATGCGGGTTGAAGTACTGGATAGGTCCGCCCAGAGTCCTGATCTCAACCCCATCATACATCTTTGGGACGAATTGGAACGACGTGTGAGATCCGGGATGGCTCGCCCTACATCTGTCCAGAAACTGACCACGACACTCCTCGAGGAATCGAGGTCAATACCTGTGGACAGATACCATAAACTTGTGGACAGTATGCCATGTAGGGTGGAGGCAGTGATAGCAGCTCGGGGTGGTCCTACACACTACAAACTCCTCCCACTTACAAAAATTCTGTAAGACCCCGTAATGATAACGTAATTAATCAAACCAACATGCAGTTCAATAATGCAGAAATGGAATTCTTATCTAAAGGCTTAAAATTCGCGTTCAACAAAAAATTCAATGACATTTATAGTCTAGTGGGTGAAATAGAGGGTGGGATTAAGTACTTACCAAAACCCAACAAAAAGGTTATCAGAGAACAATGTAAAAAAGTCCTCTGTAACAATTACGATAATTACATTACTTCTACTGCTGATAAAAAATATTCTAATGTTGTCAAATCCCTTAAGAACAAGGATTGCTTTTATCTAAAAAGTGATAAGGGGAATAGTACAGTCATCTTAGAAAAAGGAGAATATTTTAGAAGGGTTGATAATATCATAGCCAAAGGCCCCTATGAGTCCTTAACAAAAGATCCTCTCCCCAGGCTTATTACGGGCACTAAAAAGACTATCAAAAGTTGCCCCAACACCATCTCGGACAACTTGTCATCATCTTTAATCAACCGCAATCCTACTTTACCCAGACTGTATGCCCTGCCAAAATTTCACAAACCAGGTGAGAAAATGAGACCCATAGTCTCCAACATTGGTTCACCTTTATACCCGCTTTCTAAGTTTCTTGCAAACTTCCTCAAGACCCTTAAGGTTTCAGAATTTGATAGTTCCATTAAGAACAGCGTGGAACTAACTAAAAAATTTAACAATAGGATGGTCAGGCCCGGGGAAATTCTGGTGTCTTTTGATGTGGTTTCGCTCTTTCCTAGCGTCCCCATCCCCGAGACTCTTGAATTTCTAAAAGAGATTTTGATCAAAAATAATGTTCCAGAAATTAAAAGGAAGGAATATCTTAGTTTAACCGAATTGTGTGTAAACAATAATATTTTTTTGTATAATGGGAAATTTTACAAAATGAACAATGGGACTCCTATGGGGTCCTGTCTTAGCCCAATTCTTGCGGACATTTTCTTAAAGTCCTTCGAAAGCATCCTCAAGAATTCGAACCATTACTTTCCCGATGTTTGGTATCGTTACGTGGATGACGTATTTGCCATCTTCGATACCAGGGCTTGCAGTATTGATAAGTTTGTTGAGTATATTAATAATTTCTTCCCCACTGTTCAATTCACCTACGAAATAGAAGTTGATAGTAAGCTACCGTTTCTAGATACTTTAGTTTTGCGGAATCAAGGTTTTCTATCCTTCGACGTATACCGAAAACCTTCGAACAAATTGAATTTTATCCCGTCTGACTCCAGCCACCCATGGAGTCAGAAGATATCCGCGTTTAAGTCAATGCTAGATCGCGCCTTAAATCTTCCCTTAAGTAATACTGCCTTCAAGAAAGAAATCTCCATGATTAAGAAAATTGCCACGGGGAATGGTTATGATCCCATTACTGTGACAAACCTTCTTAAGAAAAGAAAATTTATTACATTTATCAGGGACATTACTACACTTCCAAAAACTAAAGATAATCATATGATTATCTCCGTATCATATAATAGACAGCTTGTCAAAGGTCTGAATACACTTTTTCAAAGCTCATAATATTTCCCTATGTTTCAGCAACCCAAATCAAGCAAGGTTTTTATTGGGCAACCCCAAAGACAAGGTTCCCCCTCTCCAAAGGTCAGGGATTTATGAAGTCAAATGCCCTCAATGCCCGAAGGTTTATCAAGGACAGGCTTCTCGCAGCGTTTTGACCCGGTTTAAAGAGCATCTGAACCATAGGAAGTTCAGCAGAGGCCATCTCTCCGCCGTCGCCAAGCACTCACTGGACACAGGACACTGCATCTCCTTCGAACATGTTAAACTTTTAAAATCAATAAATAAGAATCGATTCCTGGATGCCTTTGAGAGTATGGCGATACAATCTACAAACAGCAATAAGTTACTTAAATCGGATGTAGGGCCAATCAGCGACTCTCAGCTAATTCAATGGTGGGTCAACCTAATCAATCATTGAATCTCTTGTTGAAGTGCGTCTGTTTCTTTTTTATTATTAGCCGCTTTTCTCTATAAATACCCGCTCTGTTTATGTTAAATTCAGAAATCAAGAAATCGACGTGGCTTTCCTCTGTGAAACTCACCTCAAACCAAGCCAAGACTTCAAGCTACCTGGCTATTGTGTGTACCGTAAGGATCGAATGGCTTCAAATGCTGCAAGATGTGCGTCTGGGGGCGCTGCGTTCATCATTAAGAGGGGAATTCAACACCAAGAATTAGTATCCAAGTCTTATGCAGGTATGGAATCAGCCTCCATCATTATCAATAACGTCTCCTATGGTGAACTACAGTTCGTAGCGCTCTACAATTCACCTAAACATTATCTTGACATTTGCGAGCTTGATGAACTCTTCAGTGGTGACACTCCAGTCGTCCTGGCTGGTGACCTAAATGCCAAGCATCCAAGCTAGAACTCCAGAACGCAGAATTACAACGGCATGATTCTCTATAGGTACATACAAGGTAGAGATGATATCATCGCTGCTGGACCTGTGGAGGACACCTACTACTGCGACCACTCCCCTAGTAGTGACGTTTTGGACATCTCGCTCTTGAAGGGTTTCTTCAAACCGTACAATGTCTTCATGATTGATGACCTTTCTTCTGACCACAAGCCAGTGGCGTTGAACTTTGACAATGTTAACATAAATTTCCGAGAGGAACTCGTACATCATCAAGACTGGAAGCTCTACAAAGATATTCTTAAGGACTATGGCTACCATCCCGACGTTGCTTACTGTACAGAGGACATCGATCAACTTGTTGATGACATCACCAGATGTATTAACAGTGCCATAGAAGTCAGTAAGTATCCATCAGAGAAAAAACCTTCTCATCGAATCCAAGTCTCTCCTGGAATCCAACGCCTAATTGCTGAAAGAAACAGGACCCGTAGACTTTGGCAACGCTATCGTGAACCTTGGCTCAAAACCAAGTACAACAGGTTAGTGCGAAGAGTTCAAGAGGAGATAAAAGAGCTTCGCGACGCTAGATGGAAGGAAAAGCTCAAAAGCTTGTCGGCTCGCGACAATTCCATTTGGAGTATGGTTAGAGCTTTACAGAAGAAGAAGAATGTTATGCTTCCTCTACTCCGTACACCACAAGGTAACTATGTACAAACTGATCAGGACAAGGCCCAAGTCATTGCAGATTCACTGGAAATGCAGTTTGTTACTCCTACCAACGATAAACCCGAGAGCCAAATCATGTCTCAGCGTGTGGAAGAAGGTATTTTCAACTTTGATGAAGTCCCGCAGCATTTTACGAAGTACAACATCGAGGCTGGAGAGATCGCCAACATCATAAGTAAACTGAAAAAGAAGAAGGCTCCAGGAAAAGACAAGGTGAGTAATAACGCCCTTATGAATTTCCCAAAGAACTTTATTGAATTTCTCACTAATATCATTAGCGACTGCTGGAAATTTTCTTACTTCCCTGTGGCTTGGAAGAAATCTATTTTGTTGAGTATCCCAAAGCAGGGGCAAAATCCTGCAATTCCCACGAGCTACCGACCTATTAGCTAGCTACCTCGATATCCAAGGTGTTGGAGAGAACGATCTTTCTCAGATTCCAAGATCACTGTCTAGCAAATGACCTTTTACGGGAAGAGCAGTTTGGCTTTCGTGCTGCCCACTCTTGTCTGATGCAGATATGGAGGCTCGTTGAAGACCTGAGCACCCCCCTGAACCTATCCAGGTACTGTGGGGTGGTATTTCTCGATATCAGTAAGGCTTTTGAATAAGTGTGGCATGAGGGCCTTGTCTACAAAATGATCAAAGACGGGTTCCCTGCCGATTTGATTTTGATGGTGAAATCCTTTCTTTACGGCAGATCCTATCAAGCCAAAGTTGGAGAAAATCTTTCCACATCCCGTGTTGTAAAGGCCGGTGTCCGTCAGAGTTCTGTCCTCGGGCCTATGCTATTTAATTACTTTGTACATGATTTCCCAAAACCCGGTAATTGTAATCTGTATTTTTATGCGGATGACACTGCCATTATGACATGGGCACACCAGCCGGCTCACGTTATCACTCGGCTGCAGTGCGCCTTGAAGCAGTTTGAAGACTGGTTTAACTGCTGGAAGTTGAACCTTAACGTCGGAAAGTGCAAGGCTTTGTACCTCAATAGGAAGCTCAAGCATCCCCCAGATTCTCTTGTTCTGTTCAATAAGAAACTGGACTGGGTGGACAACTACAAGTACCTGGGAGTTATCATTGACTCAAAACTCTCATGGAACAAAGCGAAGAAGGCTAAGTACAGTATTATCCTTGCTCTTATGGGTCGCAACAGCACTCTCAGCATTGACAACAAGCTACTTCTGTACCAATCGATTATCCGGACCATACTCCTCTATGGCATGCCTGCGTGGGCGACTATCTGTAAAAACAGATGGAGTGAACTACAGTCATCCCAGAATGTTACCCTGAGGACCATTGCCCAGCTGGACAGAAGGACGGTGAAAAACCAATCCATCCACCTCGATTTACACATGGCCCATATCGGTAAGTTTATATAGGATCTCCTTTTGATTATGATACAGAAGATGAAGACTCACGACAATAAGCTTGTGAAAGGGATACTGGAGAACTCAATAAATGTGAACTGGCATACGAAGTATCGTAAACCGAGGCACGTTCTTGACATCAGTTTTGAAGATATTAGCAACGTCTCTTTCCCAGACTACTGGAAGATGTGATAATCTTATTTTTCCTTGTATTTTTTATTTCGTATGTTTGTTTTTTTTGTTTCTGACAATCGTCAATCTTATTTTCTTTTTTGTATAATATGGAAGACCGCTTGGGTTGGTTAGGCCTCTTGACTACCTCAGTGTATTTCATTTGGAGTTTATTCTGGTTGGATGAGCTTTGTGAAAGCGCTGCTTTCGTCCCATCCTAACGAATGTACACTTCACTGTTCGATTGTCGATTGTCGATGTTAAATTCTTCGGGTTTACTCCCTGTTTTTACCTGCTGAATCATGAGAGCTTCGCCCTCGAAAAGCGCTTACAGGATAAGGTCGTATTTTTCCTTTTGTAATTTTGTTGTGGTCAAAGAGTCTTTTATTTATTTTATTTCATTACTTTTATCCAGATTTCTTTCCCTTTTCAATTTTTCTGGTGGTTGTAATAATTTTTGCCAACTCCCGAAAAGTTTTTTATAATTGCAATTGTTTACTGTGGTTTGGAATTGGCATTAATTACGAATCTAGAGTATTGCTTTATGTATTGCATTTGATTCAAGTATTTAGTTAAGTATTGGATATTGTGTTTTTCTATTGGATTTCAAATTGATTATTTTATGTCTTGTTTGTTCATATGATTTATTGGTGTACATCTTTGCTAAGATTTCCTGGTGCTAAACTATACCGATACTTTATTTATCATTTAAGTTATTTTTATATTCAAATAAACATTTATTTACTTTCATTCTTAATTCCGTTCACTGCTGCATATTATTATTATTCCACTGCGCTACTCCCAACTCATTTAGCTTATTTACATGTGACACAGGCCTTTAGAGGAATAAAGAAATTCGTTGGAGTGAACTGAATACAATAGATTATTGCATAGGGTGATGGACAGTTAGTCAGCTATATTGAATTCTGCACTATGCTGAGGCAATCGTGTTTAGAATTAAACTAGAGTGAAAAACCTGCAAATCAAGTACAACTCAACAGAGGAAAAACTTCTCTCGAGAGTGGGGGGTGTAAGGAATAACACTGAAAATAAATAAAAGAAATTGAGAGCTCTGAGCTCTGAAGATAACAAAAATGTTGGAAAAATTATGAAAGTTTTCTTTCGAAAGACTTACTAATACAGACGTTGGCAGTATTTTAATCCGGAAACTTCATTAGCTTGACTTTCCAAGATATGAATTAGGTAAGATATAATGAATTGCAACCATTTAATATAAGAAAACATCAACTTTACTAGACGAAAGAAATTCGAACATACAACATGGATGAAGACTTATTTCAATTATGCATGCAACAATCTTTCTAATACATTGTTTTGAACAATAGATGTAATTTTCATTATTACTAGAACTTATGCCATCTATTGATTGCATTATAAACTAAACTATACAAATGTTTAATAAAGTTAGCATGGAAAATTATTCTACTATAATTCTACAATCCCACCCCTTTCTGTGCTATACATAAACTATTTACAATAATAACTTATTACGAAAAAATTAAAAGTTTTCTTTAAATAGAATTTTCGTGAAAAAGTCCACAATGTTATTCTTACTACCAAGTCGATCTAGGACGAAATTTCCATTTTCTAGTTCCTTTTTCACAAAGAGATAGCGGAGATCAATATGCTTAGATCGGAAACGTTCAGTTCCATTACAGGCTGACTCACTCATTGTCGCAAAACAGTTTCACAGTCCCCAGAGGTGGAAACAGTCCTTCACATTCTTCTAAAATTCGACGCAGCCATAGGAGTACCTTAACTGTGTTGGACATAGCTAGGAATTCAGCTTCCATTGTCGACAGTGCGACACACTTCTGTTTCGATGACCGCCAGGTTACTGGAACTCCAAAAACAAAACCAATAAAACCACTAATTGACTTGCGATCATCCAAATCTGCTGCCAAGTTCGAGTCCGTATAGAACTGTAAGACGTTCTTGTTGTTCGGAGTTAGTCTGACACGTAGATTCTTTGTAGAGGCAACATAATCCAGGACCTGCTGTAAACAATTCCAGTGCTTGATTTCTGGACTACTGTTGAATTGGGACAGTAGTATAATTGTATGCAGAATGTCCGGTCTTGTCCGTTGAACCAAATACATTAGGGAACATATTAATGAACGATACGGTACCTGATTCATCTTACTAGTGCTGGCATCATCTGTTGGACAATCTCGTCGACTAAATTAAATTCCAACCTTCAACGGGATGTAGACTGGAATCCCTTTCGCTGACGGGAACTTATTTAGGAGTTTCTCAATGTATTGATGTTGGTGCATCCAATATACACCATCTTCATCTTGTATAAACAGATAGGAAATTCCTCAACTGTCCAAGATTCTTGATTTCGTAGGCGCTGGCAATTTGATCAACTACAACCTCTAAATCAGATTGAGGTTCTGCGAATACAGCACAGTCTTTTCTAAAAGTTGAATCCAGTTCTCTGTACCATTGACGACCAGACTGATGGAGACTATAAAGTGCTTTCTTCAGTTTCCACACAGTAGAGGGATGTTGTGGAACATATCCAGGGGCTGGCTGCAAATAGATATAAACATCCAAGTCGCCATACAAATATGCACACTTGACATCCAGATGCATGTGGCACCACCCCTTCAGAACTACTAGTACGATGAAGAATACAAACACCAAGGTGAAATTGACTACAGGGCTGTAGGTCTCGTAGAAATCTATTCCTGGTCGTTGGCTGAAACCTTGTGCCACCAGACGTGCTCGATATCTTGCAATTTTCTTTGGCTGATCACTGAAGTATTTCAAGGTAAACACCCAGCGAGATCCAACTAGTTTCACATCTTCTGGTTGCGCGGCTTCTTCAAAGACTCTCCGCTGTTTCAAAGCTTCGATTTTTTCACTCCTAGCTGCCTGCCGGAAAGAAGATTGTGGAGATTCAAGAGCATCCTTGTAAGAAGACGGTATTTTAACTTCTACACAATTTGCCTCTAGTCCTTCATTATCTGATGAATTCTCAGGGCCAATCGTTTTTCTACTTCGACTGAACGCAACAGTCCCAGTCAAGTTCTTTGTACTGAAGTCAAACTGCGGTGGATCATAAATATGTTGTTGGATCGGCAGTAGTTTTCAACTTCCCGTTTCGATCGTAACATTTCGCTGGATCCGCAAACATAATAATTTTCATGGCGATGAACAACAATTCTTTCCCATTCACCAACTGGCTTTTTATTTGAACTATGATCAGATTTGGAATGTGAAGAATCGCTGATCTTCACCATTGGAGGCAAGGCTGATATGGATGGAGTTGGTGACTCCCTCTTCTTGACAACAGTCTCAGTGAGATCCTTTTTCTGGATATCTTTCTCGAAATCGCCATCAATATCCGAAGAAGCTTCTGGTTTATATAACAAAATAAAAACCAAATTACCTTAACTGTGGATAAATAACATCAATGGTAACACAAAGAGCCAAAACCGCTTTTCCACAACAAAATATTAATTACGCCTGGATACGTATTTCGGACGCTACGCGTCCATTTTTCAACAAGACTGAATGTTACAGACAATCGACAATCGAACAGTGAAGTGTACATTTGTTAGGATGGGACAAAAGCAGCGCTTTCACAAAGCTCATCCAACCAGAATAAACACCAAATGAAATACACTGAGGTAGTCAAAAAGCCTAACCAACCCAAGCGGTCTTCCATATTATACAAAAAAGAAAATAAGATTGACGATTGCCTGAAACAAAAAAAAAAAAAAAACAAAAAAAAAAAAAAAAAAAAAAAGAAAAAACAAACGAAATAACGAATGTTACAGTGTGCCTTAGGGCTATTTATATATAATAGGGACCAATCAGGTTCCTTTACAAGTGGATAAACATTTTCGCAAAGCCAATCAGGTAAATTACAGCCAAGAATACAGAATAAATTTGAAACAAAAAATTTGAAACAAAAAATAAGCCAATCAATTGCGAGCAGGACATAAGTACACCAAAGAATAGATAAAAATAAAAAGAGGGTGAAGTAGCCAATAAACGAGCGCGGGAGGGGGAGGGGTTTAAAGATTTTATCACTACATAAGTCAGAGAGAAGGACCAATCCGGTAAAAGCAAGAAAGAAGATCGAAACAAAGAGCCTCAAGCCAGGGTCCACTCAGAGAACCCAAAAGCATCAGTGCACGTACCTAAGCAGGATATCCCAACCGTTAAGGTCCATAGGGCCCTTGTCACCATTAAGGAGTTTGCTTCCCTGCTCTTTGTAAATCTCTAAAGTTTCAAGGAAATTGAGCTTCTGGTTTATCTCTATAATCTGAAATCTGATTCCAATTAGTTTGTACGTGCTGCTTCTCTGTGTTGCGAAGCACCTCCATTCCAAGTCTGCTCTCATCAAATTTGACATGTTTCGAATCCTTGACACTATTGTCATCTGGAAACCAAATTCGGTAACCTCTTGTATGAAAGCGTAGCCAAGAAGAACGCCGAGGCGACCTCTTCCCGCCAATTTGATGTGGCGTTTCTGTTTTTCTAGATGACAGAAAGCTAGACATCCAATTCGTTTCAAATGAACTACTGTTGGTTTCCATGCGGACCACATCTCTTCTGGAACGCTGCCTCCAATTACCTTACTCTCTGTACGGTTTCTTAAGTATGCAGTCGTTTTCAGCAACTCTCCCCAATAACGTTGAGGTACTCTGGAAGCCTGCAACAATGTTCTAACACCTTCCAAAAGCGTCCGGTTGTAACGTTCGGCAACGCTATTCATCTGCGGTGAATATGTGTTAGTTCGTTCATGTTTGATGCCAAGGTTTCCTAATTCCTCTTCAAATTGTTTGGAGCAAAACTGTTCAAAGGCAGACGCTCGATAAACCAAGTTGGCGTTTGCTGTAGATTCGATAATGCTGAAACCATTTCAAGCACATCGCTCTTCTTTTCCATTGTGTACACGGGAAATAAGAAGCTCCATCTTGAGACTTTGTTGGCGCCGGACCCCACACATCGCTGTGTACTAATTCTAAGAGCCTGGTCGATCTCCTCTTTTCGAAATGCGGGTGGCTGGCCTTAGTTGATTTTGCAATGCGACAATCCACATATGTCGAAAAATTTCCTACTGGTTGGCCCAAACCTCGAACAGCTACATCTTTGGCCATTTTCTTAATTCTGTCAACATTTGCATGTCCAAAGCGTTCATGCCAAGAAGTCAAGGTTTCACGTTATGCTAGACTCCCTTCGGGCTTCTTCTTTGTAGTATAGTCTTTATGCTTTTGCGATACGTCAACATGGCCTTGAATGACGAAAAAATTGCTCTTTAAAGGTGCTTTGAAGACGAGTTCACCATTCTTTTCGTACAGAAGAAGATCGATTCCTTTGGAATTAATTTTATAACCTGCTTCTGAGACAAGTCGTGCTGATAAAAGATTTCGATGCATGTTGGGAGCATGGTACACATTTCTAAAGGTCAAATTATATCCAGCAGAAGTTGTGAATTGGACATTCCCCTTTCCAGCAATTTTCGATGAACCCACACACATGTCTACTGTTCCATCATGAACTGGAGTGCATGTTGAAAACCAGTTTCTATTCACACAAATATGGTGAAAGAACTATCTGCCGAGTCTAGTACAAAAACTTGCGATGCCTCTTCTACAGAACTATCTTCTGCATGCATTGCTGAAGCAAACATTGCTCTATATCTGCCAGATTTCAATCGCTGTTGCTTATTCTCCTTCGAAGAAGACCCATTATCCTCTGGATAATCCTTGGTAAAAAGTTCCAGGCATGTGACCTTTGAAACAGGATTCTGATGATTTCTTTCCACACTTCTTGGATGATTTTCTCCTTATACTTGATGGGAAAGATTCAGTTTGTACAGCATCATCTTCATCGCGATGCCTCAGACGATCAATTTCGTAAAAAACGAACAAAGCAAACAGTATCAATTTCGGGAAGAAAATACACACTTCACTATTAAAAGATTGCCGAATATTTCGCCCATCTGGTTCCATGCAAGTCCGGCGTAGGCCTACTCATGCAGTTAAGCTTACTGGGCCCATAACCTTCTTGGAAAAATTACGAAAGTTTTCTTTCGAAAGACTTACTAATACAGACGTTAGCAGTATTTTAATCGGGAAACTTCGTTAGCTTGATTTTCCAAGATATGAATTAGGTAAGACATAATGAATTGCAACCATTTAATATAAGAAAACATCAACTTTACTGGACGAGAGAAATTCGAACATACTACATGGATGAAGACTTATTTCAATTATGCATGCAACAATCTTTCTAATACATTGTTTTGAAAAATAGATATAATTTTCAGTATTACTAGAACTTAGGCCATCTGTTGATTGCATTATAAACTAAACTATTACAAATGTTTCATAAAGTTAGCATAGAAAATTATTTTACTATAATTCTACAAAATAGTCAAAAGAAATGCGTATTATATCAATTAAACAATATAATTTGAACTGACAGGAAGTAAGTGCTTGAAATGAGCTCTTAGAACAATTTGTGTGAAAAGTAAGTAATCATTAATATGCTTGACTGTTTATTTGTCTCCTAAGTTTATTTAAATGTAAAGTCGCTATATTAATCTGCTAATTACCGAATTGACCTTATATTCACTGACTTCGACTGAAAATTAATTATCCTGTGGCCTTCCCCCTTGACATCCACGTGGACTGGTCCTCCGGCGTACGTCTCAAGGTGACCTGTGTTTTTCCTCCAATTGAATTAATAACTACTTTTCTTCAACCTGCTGTTTTGAGCTGCCATTATTGTCTTTACATCAACATGCCTCGAAATAAGGAAGCGAAACCCGCCAAGCAGCCACCATGTACCCTCTGTCCCCCTTCAGTCGACTCTCTGGGAAAGCTGCCGATCAACGATTTCTTTGCCTTTCAAGTGGAGAAAGCAATGACGGCGATTTTTAAGAATCCTCAATTCGTCGACTCAATATGCGCTAGCATTTGTGACAGAATAACTTTGTCGTTCAATAACAGGTTAGACGAAATTTCAACAAGATTGGACTCTTCGTCTCGCCAACTGGAGTCCGTATTCACACAGAATCAAGCCCTCGTCACTCTGCAGGATAAATTTTCATTACTTGAAAATAAATTGATAAGAAATGGAGTGTCTAGAATTGATGAGAACTCTAAGCTAATTGACGAATTGGAGCAATATTCTCGCCCCTCCAATGTCAGGATCTTTGGAGTGGCAGAGGAGCCAGCGGAGTCCCTCCCCAAGTTATCTCGGATCTGCTGTGGACAACCTGGACATCTCTGTAAAACCTACAGGCATCATTTCTATACGCCGTTTGGGCCCTCGATCGTCACCATCGCCACGTCCCATCATCATGCGGCTGGCGTCACCGATACAGCGTGATCTAATAATTAAGAACAGCAGATATCTGCGAGATGCCAACGTAGGGGTTCTCGAGGACCTGACCGCACCTAGATATAGACTACTTAACGAAGCTAAAAAAAGATTTGGTGTTCGGTCGGCCTGGAGTTTTGGCGGTCGAATCTTCGTGAAAAACTCGATGAGCCTACCAGTCCGTGTCTCGTCAACCAATGATTTCAGCTCGGTGACTTTTTGACTAATTGGTGACCCATGTTAATCCATTTCAGCACTGCGGCTTCAGCTTCATCGTCACTAACAAAATGTTGACCTTTCAGGACTTTTCATTTTTGGAAACAGCCAAAAGTCTGAAGGAGCCAGATCAGGGCTGTACGGAGGGTGCGCAACAACAGTGAAATTGAGTCTTCTCACTGTTTGCATCGTTTCTCGACTGCAGTGTGGTCTTGCGTTGTCATGGCGCAAAAGAAAAGACCCCCTGTCTGGCCTAACTCTGCGGATACGTTGCTTGAGTGCTCGTAAGGTGTTGCAATAACTAGCCGAATTAATCGTCGTCCCCTTTGCCATGAACTCGTTGTGAATAACGCCCTGTGAGTCCCAAAAAATTGTGAGCATGACTTTGTGAGCTGAAGGAAACGTCTTGAACTTCTTTGTAGGTGGAGAACTTGGATGACGATACTGCATGGACTGAGCATTGTTTTCTGGGTCGTAATGATGCACCCACGATTCGTCGCCAGTAACAACATTCATCAGGAAATCGTCCTCTTCTCGACGATATTGGGTGAGAATGTCTTCAGCAGCATTTTATCTCTGCTCCTCTATCACGTCCGTCAATTGGCGGGGAACTCATCTGGCACAGATTTTTCTGTAATCCAAACGTCCAATGATGTGTTGAACTCTTTCTTGACTTATTCCCAGCCTCAGAGCAATTTCTTTTTGCGAAATTCGGCGATTTTTTTGAATCAAGGCATCCATCTTGGCTTGATTTTCGTCGTATGTCACCGAAATCGGCCGCCCTGGTCTTTGCTCATCGAATAATTTCATCTCCCCTTTATTGCAATCTTTGGCTCGTCGAACCCACTTGCGAACATTTTTCACATCCATAGAGTTATCGCCATATACTTGTTTCAAACGCCTGTGAATTTCGATAGGCTGTATTCCTTCCCATGCTAAAAATTCGATCACTGATCGCTGTTTTATACGTAACGCAGACGTATAACTCATGAAGAAAGGCTACTGTAGCTCAACCAAGTATCAGAAAAAACTGAAACTAGTCCTATTTGTAGCAGACAAGATAAGCTACCAAACGCAAATACTGATATATTTCTATTCGGTCACTAGCTGGCGCCCCATGACACGAGACGTTATTTATCAATCGCCCCTCGTATTATATGGGGTAGAAACCTGGACTATAAAGAAGAGTTTAATAAAAAGAATAGAAGCCTTTGAAATGTGGACGTACAGAAGAATGTTGAAAATTCTCTGGCCAGCGAGAAAAAAAAATGAGCAGGTGCTGCAAATGATAGGATCGCCAAGGCAACTCATGTTACATATAAAAAAGAGGAAGATAGCTTATCTTGGACACCTCATGCATAACGACAAGTACAACCTTCTTCAACTAATTCTGGAAGGGAAGATCGTTGGAAAAAAGAGATCAGGAAGAAGGAGGATGTCTTGGTTAGATAATATCAAAGAGTGGACAGGACTAAAACTGGAGAATCTCATAGGGGTGGCAAGGAAATAGAGTCGAAACCAAAGAACGTAAAACAGGAAGAAGTGACCGTGGCGTCGGAACCTTTGATCTTAATGTAACGCCTGCAAGACGATCAGACTTGTGGCGCCATCGT
>JAHWFO010057561.1:0-17506 GCA_023313115.1 Rhysida immarginata | reverse complement strand
AGGGAAGAAAAATTTATCTCCAAAGTTCTTTAGTATCTCTTTAGCGGACTTTGAAATATCTTCTGTAACTTCTGAAGAACGATGAACGTACTGTTTCCAACCATCCAACCCTGAACCAAAAGACCAAAACGTCAAAAAAAAAAATTTTTTACCCTAAACCAAAAGGTACAACAATTCTTGACTGCCCGATGGTTCCCCTCTAGAAGTTCCTACCGGCATTCTTCGCCTTATCAAGGATTAAACTTCTCGAGAGAGACCATCCGAACATCAAGAACTGGAAAAAAAATTTTGATTGGGTGGAGCTTAACTAAAACGCCCACGCCTCTCCAAAGTGGGGGGCAGCCGCCTTTCGACACTCCGCAAGGTCAACATCCTACTGGTATCTCTAACCTTATCAAGGAAGTACCAGGCGCTAGCATCGACGAGGTCAGACAATCCCACTATAGGAAGACATGGAGCTCCAAAAATAAAACCCAACCCCAACATCGAAAATTAAACTACGGTTGGAAAACAGCCACGCTCACTTTCCGAAAATAGACTGAGCTTTACATCATATCAAATTCTTCAATTTTTCTTTTGGATCGAATTTTCTAACGGCCAAAAGTAAGTTTAGATTCTCTGTCAAATTCACAGTGGGCTACATTTCTTCTACCTTGTTCGGCAATTGTCTTTACGTTGAAACACCCAAAAAAAAAAAAACGCTGTTAGCAATTTTCGGCTTTGTATCTCCTCTAGACGAGAACCAGAATAAACTATGATATACATAGTGGATGATATTTTTTTTTTGTCAGAAAAAAAAAGAAAAGAGCCTCTGTAACGGGCGAAAGTGCATTAGGTCGTTTTTTTCTTGATTGACGCAACATTCCCCGTTCAACGCTCTTCCTAAACCAGAAAATAAAAAAGGCAACAAAATATTAACAAAGAAGTTTCTAGTTTTCGTTATCAATCCAAATATTAATCGAACATTAACGAACTCAGACACTCATCTTCATATTAATCCTTCCGAGGATAAAGGAAAGAAAGAGGTTCATGTGCTAGGTTATAAAATAAGATTACCACAAGAACAACTATGTCTGACAAAAAATAACCGGGGCTTTATTATTCTATTTCGTCGACTATAGAAATATGCAACAGATCAAGAAAACTTTTCTATAAGGTAAGACGTTCAGTCAAGTGTCTTTACAGTTGTATCCTTATTTTTATTTATTTTATTTTTTTTTTTATTATTATCGCCACCGGGCGTTCAGAAAAAAGAATAAAAAAATTATAAAAAAGGTATATTTAAAGTAAACAGATTTAAATGTTATTGTCCTTTGAAAATTCTAGAGTCGCCTAGAGTTTAGGAGTCCATATTAATTTGCATAAACATCTCAAGAAAGTCAGAACGGTAGTCTCAAATCTTGTTTGTGGCGTTTGCTTTTTCAAAATCTTAGAGGTATGAGTTTAAGTAACAGCAAGAGGGAAGGGAAAATTAAGTTCTATCATAACAATAACGGAGAAGAAGGAGGGAGACTCAAAGTCGCAAAACACACGGCTTTGAGGATGTTAGTAGGGAGCTTACTGTACTAAACTAAAATATACTCTTACGACACCAACAGTTTTTTTTTTTTTTGCTCGTTTACGTCGGTTCCATCATCGGACATGACTTTGTTGAGTAGAACTTGTGAGGTATCTCGTCGCAGACCCATTTCTCCTCAGTGAGAAATCGAATGACCTAAGAAAAGAAAATACACAAAAACGGCATAATCGATAAAGGTTACTTGATGATATCATGGCCCAATACTACGTTCAATACCGAAAAACATTTCTTGTCTCAATCTCGTTTTCCGTGCATTCGATGTTTGATCCTCCAATTGTCCCATCTATAAAAACTTCAATTACTGACCGTCATTTATAACGACGTCGAATTCTGGCCGAAATAATTCATCTTCGCTTTCTATCGTGACATCTTTCGTCTCATCGGTAGAAACTCGAGTAACTTTTTTTTATGCCAAATCATCATCTGGGAAAAGGTTCCTTTAGTTCATCCAAGTCTCTCTTCATTATCATGTTTCAGCGATGGCTGCCGCCGTTCTACTACTTATTTTCTTATAAAAATTCCATCTCCTTCTTTTAACGACTCGTAGCTCGTATCTAAATATTCATTGTTGTCGTAAACGTGGATTCCAACCATTGTTTGTTACGACACCTCATAAAGACTATACACAATCTACGTTAACAACCAAACTTATACCCAACAATTTCGTAATGACGTAGTCGGAATCTACTTTCAAGAAATCGTTGAGAGACAAAAGAGAGGGGGGGGGGGAGGGAAGAAAGAGCGAGAAGAAAGACAAAATTGTAACGTCAAAACTGACCGTTACAGCGTAACCATGTCCTTCAGGCACTTCAGCAGCGTCAGTGTGTAGAATGCACAATATTCATGCAAGATGGCGCTTTTCCGCACATTGCTACTCCTGTGAAGCAGCTGCTCATATCGGAGATGCTAGGATCATAAGCCACCATTTTCCAACAACGTGGCCGCCACATTCCCCCGAGTTAAACCAGTGTGATTTCTGGCTTTGGGGGTACCTGGAGAATGTTGTTTACAGTGGGCAGATTGAGAATCTAGCCAACTTGAAGGCAAGCATCACACACCACATCCATTGCATCAGTATAGATACCCTCCGATCTGTTGTGGAGCATGCCATTTTGTGCTTCTAATTAGTAGCGGAACAAGGCAGAGGGCATATCGAACAATTTCTGCCTTAATCATCAGTAAGATGTTTGTTCCATGAAGCTCTGTTTTTTTGGCATTATCACTGTTATCGCTATAAACACGTATTCTTATCTTTATGCTAATAAATTTTTCGTAAACCCCTGAACTCTATTGTTTCCTTTTGGCTAACAACATTCCTATGTTTCACGAATCCATTTTTGGTTTTTCCCCTGACATAACCCTGCCAGTGCCATCTATCGGCAGATTTTAGAACTATTTTTTTTCCTTCGCCAAACAAAACTCCATTGCCTCACGATTGTTCTGCTAAAATATCAGGTCATTCTGACGAGTAGTTTTCAAATTATCGATTTTTGAAATCGTAACTTTAATTATAATCACCCTGTATAAATGTGAATCTATTTATAATATTGCTACCAACAAAATTTTGTTTATCTCTGAAAGTTTATACTGTTCATCTCTTGTATAGATACTATTGCAGCCTCTTCTCTTCATACACATTACTTTAACATTGCAGTCTCTATGTGTATAACATGGAAACATGATGTGATAGAAAAAATCTAAAAGCAGATTTGGATTCAGCACACTTTTTAATAGTAGAATAAGGCATTCAAAATTTTTTTTCATCTTTGACCTGTGTTATTATTATAGTAACAGAAAATTTAATCAAATCATTACAAGTGTTTATGAAAATATTGATGGCTTAAGTTTAGTTCTATACAAAATAACTTTTATGCTATAATGCATTTATGGAAATGAAGGGCAAGGAAGGCAAGATAATATCAATTAGTACGTACATACCTTGGGTAGATTGTGTCACAATATTACTAAATTCACTTGTGCCAGCTATATTGAAACACTGCATCTTGATTTCATAGGTAACTTTAGGCAGAAGATGCGAAATAATGTGAGACTGTGTGTTTGCACCTATTACTGGAACTTGCAGGTAGAGACCTGCACTAGTTGTTTCACGGTAATAAATAAAAAATCCTTCGATAGGAACCATTTCACTATCTGTATGCTACAAAACCAAAAAAAAATTTGACAAAATATAATTAAATAAGCCCATCAAATAAAAACTTTATAAAAAATAAAAAAACAAATTTGGCTCTTTATGAAATCAGATACATACTTCCCACTGGATAAGAATAGCTGTGGGACTGATAGCTTCTGTGTAAATGATGGTTGGCCCAATAATAGGTTTTCTCATAGGTGGTTCCTTTTGCAAGTGAAATTTAAAAGAATTATTGCCCAGTTTGTTGTCATTGTTTGAGTAAACTGCAGCAATACGGAATTTGTAGACATGACCTAGTTGAGATAATCCAAAGAAATTATGAAATTTTGCAATTAATATATGAAACAATGTCAATTATTTTCACATAATCACATGAATAAGTTGGGTCTATTTGCACAAATGAAAACAAGTCAGGCAACCAAAATGCCCAGGACTGATAGGATTTTAAGGAATTTGAGAATAAAAAGAAAAGCATGTGTTTACTAATGAAACCTTTGGGTGTTATGATTAGATGTGGTTGCTAAGCAAGGTGCAGTTCTAAAGGAAATGTGTAGCTCAAAATAAATAAAGTCCTCTAAAAGTTAAATTGAGAGTGTAACAATTCTTTATACGAGGATTGGGGCATAAGTTCATGGCAACTATTTCGAGACATAAATGTGAAATATATAGATGAAAGGACAAGGAATGAAGGAAAGGTATGGACATTTAACAACACGGAGATATTTTGCTCTTCATGTTTATTAAGGTAGTTGATATAACGTTACAACTTTCATGTTCCAGAATCATTACAGCACACATATCCATTCTAAAGGGCCTCAAAGTAGTCCCCTGAACGTTCACAGTACGCTGCCAACGATGTGACAGGCGCCCATATCATCTGCTTCACCATTTCTCTCACCATGTGGAAATCTGGACATCTCCTGCTGCACAATACCGTATTTGCAATGTCCATTCGTGTCCGAAGCTGTCTACCACGTAATGGTTCCTTACCGTCCATATAAGGTCAAAATCACATGGAGAAAAGTCCGGAGAGTATAGTGGGTGCTCCAATTCTTACCAAAGCCAGCAGAGACCGGCTATATTGATATACGAGCGTTGTTCAACTTGGGTTACATCCATCCTGCACGGGCCAGCCAGGTGGCCGAGAGGGCTAGGGCGTAGGCTTTCTAGTTCTCGAGTCCGCCTGGCCGTGGGTTCGAATCCCGCCGTGGGCATGGATGTTTGTGTTTGTCCCGGGCTGCGTACAGATATAACTTGTGTAAAAGGTGCAAAATGACCTAAGTAGTCAACGCCTAATTTCTCCCACCCCCCCCCCATCCTGCATGGCGGTTGACTAAGAACTGATTTAACATTGTTCTCAATGCAACAAAAGGAAATCACAGAGCCATTTGGTGTTGTGGAAATATACTATGAATGAACGGTTTCCTCGAGACATATGATATTTTGTGATACCATCCCTTAGCTATGAGAAAAAAAATAGTTACCATGACTTATGCCCCAACCCTCGTACATTCGGACATATAAAAGTCTTTTAATTTGTAAGCATTCCTACACTATAAAATGAGCGTCAATTGTTGAAGTGTTTTGTGTAAGCTTCTATTATTTCTTCATAATCTATTGTTAAAGCATTTCTATGCAAGCATGTACTGTGGAAGTGATCGATTAGCTACTAGCTATTGACAAAACATGCCTAACAGAAATTAGCTATTGATAATGTAAGGCCTGAGTAATTAACTATTGATAGCAGACTTAACAACAATTTGTTAATAGGTCTAATTATTAGGCCTTATACCGTTTGTTATTGATAACAGTAATAAGCTAATAATATTAGGCCTGACAGTAACTTGCTTTTGATAGCAATTGGCAATGGATAACAATGGATAGCAATAGGCCTAACAACTCATTGAAGATTGTTTGAAGTATTACATTCCATAATGGTACCATTACAACATACCATTGAACCAATGTCTCCTGATTTTGACCACCAAGGAAGACCATCATGTGTCTTCACTTAATTCACAAGTTATCTCTCAGCCTTAGCAAAGAGAGGAATTCATTGATGAACGCATAGGCCATTTATACATGGAATTGTAATGTGAAAAAAACGGTCCCCTCTGTTATTTGTGACCTTTTGAACTAGAAGTAGTCACAGATTTTTTTTCTACCAACGAGGTCAAGCTGTCGTTTTGCCTAAGTTGTCGAATGGCAAAAACGGAAGTCGAAAATTCAGAAGCGTTCGAACGCTAGAGTACCAACAGACAGACAGACACACATTGTGAAAACATAAGTACCTATCAGTCTTAATAAAGAGAAAGGTTCCATCTTTGCCGAAGTAAAAACTTATTACAAAGACACATTTTGGTCTTAGATCATCAGACCACTCGAGACTTGTAATAAATTCTTACTGTTGCAAAATGGAACCTTTCTCTGTATTGATTTTCATAATTTTGATATAATTAATCATCGAACATCAAAGAGAGAAATAAAAAAAATTTTAATATTAGGCCACAATTAACTTGCTTAACATAAATGGTCTGTAAAGTGTAAAAAAAAATAAAAAAGATTGAAGGGGACAACCAAGTAAACAGTTAAAACAAACACATGTTGGTTGAGGAGTCTCCATTTCAGTATCTGCAATCCTGAAAAGATACTGCTATCTAGTGATGATTTTTCTTAATCATTCCTTTGAAGATGATAAGCGATCAAATACGGTAGTTAAAAAATAGATGAAGTGATTGTTGCTTATATTTTTACAGATGCTTTCGATGGTCTCAATCTGTTAAATTTTTACCAATTTTAAATACGAATGGATTTCATGAACTCATTTTATGCAAGTGTGATCACAGTCTTACTATTAAGAAGAATATTTTACCATTACAAACATGTGCTGTTACAATTTATAGAACTTATTATAATTTTTAATGAGTTCCCAAATTAATTTAGTACTGAATAATTTATAAACACTTAACTATTACCTAATTTCAAATTGGAGACTTCAAATGAATGAATATGCGATGCAATTTCATCATCTATGGTCATCCATCGTGAATTAGATTTAGAAACATCTTTGTATTGCACTTTAAAGAAGGAGATCTTTAATCCATCATTTTCAGGAACTGTCCAACGTACCATTACAGACTCATCTGAAAGCTTTGTGATTTCAGGGCGTGAGGGAGGAACCATCTTATCTATTTAAAATAAAATAAATATAACTGATGATAATTCTAGTAAATCAAAATTATACAAAAAAGTATAACTGGGGCAATTGTCCACAATTGAAAACAAGAATAAAGAGGTATGTGGATAATCGTAATTAAGTATAAATAACAAACTTTTAGCATATTTCATTTTTAAGAAAGATTATTTTGTTTATTTCATGGTTAAATATAACTTTCTTTTCCTTTCATTTTCTATTGTGTAATTTATTTTTAGAATTTTACAAGGTCTATTCAAAAAATTCAGGGACTTTTTTTTTTTAAGAATTCATTCAACAAATAGATCAGTGATCTTTATCTCCTTCAAAGCACTCTCCTTCCCAATGAATTCACTTATCCGAGCAGTGTTTCCACTTTTTGAAGCTGTCCTGGAGTGCTTCTTTGGGAATCACCATTATTTCCCTCTGCGAATTTTCTTGATCACCCAATGGTGTCAAATCTCTTACCTTTCAGCATTTTCTTCTGTTTGGGGAACAGGAAAAAGTCTGCTGGAGGCAGGTCAGGGGAGTACAGGGGATGAGAATTCCATGTTTAGCTAAAAATTCACAAACTAACAATGCTGAGTAGGCTGCTATGCTGTTGTCGATAAACCGATTCTGACTGCATCGAAGTCTGGTTGTTTCTTCCTCACGTCTTCTGAGGCATTTCAGAACTTGGAGAATGCTAGTTCACTGTCTGATCAGATGGGAAGAGGAATGCATGACGAACAACATCATTAACTTTGACACTGGAGCGAACTGGTGTGTTTTCTTTTCAGCAGAGGCAAATTTTCACCAACCCACTGAGGACTAACTTTGGTTTCAAGATCAAAATTGTACACCCATGTTTCATTATTTAGAATGTTTGGCAAGAAAGTTTCATCCTCCTCAACTCAGTTGAGGAGATCCTGAAACAGTGCAGCTCAATAACTTTCTGATCTTGTGACATAAAGTAAGGCACTAACGGATGGGCTTCTGTGTTGTTTTCCCCAGTTGGACGCAGAATTTCACTGCACAATGTTATTTGCGCAAGTCACTCATCACGAAAATTAAACAATTGCAGAACGCTCGAGAGATCACCTTACACAAATAAATAATATGCATAAGCTACTTATCGACAATCCAACAATGGGAGGTTACTCATCACAGGTTTATGTGAAGACAACGCACCTGCCTGGATGTCAGTATACTACGGCAGACAAATATTCTAAAGGTTCCAGAACTTTTTGAACAAACCTCGTATATAGCTACTTGCCAGAAATCTTTAACAAAAATCTTATAGCTACTTGCCATAGGTTATCAATTATGAAGATTCGAGTAGGAAAGTTACAAGGAAACATTTCGAATCATGTAAGTGTGTTGGAAAACTGGACCTATTGCATTCGATAGAGCAAGAAAAAAAAAATGGCTGTGCGCAAAATTTTACATTCAATGAGCCAAGGCATCAGAGATAATTGAATTTCAAAAATTGGCATTACCACGTATGAATACGTTCACGTGCAGATCGTAAACTCTCTTCATGTCTTTGAATTCCAAAGTCCAGCCAGAATGCATCTCCTTGTCAAAGTGGGATTGATCCACATTCATAACCTGATTTGGATGGACACTTATGTTTTCAATCACTGGTTAATCTCTTGAACAAATGCAAGTTTAACTTGGCTTACTCTAAATAAATATTTCTGCATTTTCTGGGCTATTAGTCACAGGTTTTTTTTTGGGTTTTCTTCCAAGAATTTGGCTCCTGTGGGTCCTGCAAATAATGCAGCAAATGCAATGTATAAATTTTAAATTTCATATACAAGAAAATTCAAATGTTTTGTCTTGATCTTTAAAAAGCTCGATTAATAGTCAACATAGTGCAGAATAGTATCCTCCAAACGTCCTTGGTCACATTCACGTTCTGCATTCATTACTATGTCAGTTCTATCCATTACTCATTTTAGTTAATGAGAAAGTAAAGTAATTTGCCTTGCTTTAGTTAATCGCAGATTTCATGCAGAAAATCTTGCTAAACTACAGTGCTGATTGCTTGAAGATGAGCTAACTGTCAGGATCTAAACCAGTCTTTATTGAGCAGCCCACAGATAAATTGTCTCATCATGAATTCTGCCTTGGACTGTTGCTTCCTATTCTTCAGGGAACTTCATCTTCACCGACAGTATTCTTGTATTTTTTGGTCATGCCAGAGTGTCCTCTTGTTTCTGCAAAGTGGACCTACTACTAACTCTTATTTTCAATCTATCTGGGAAATTTCAATCTGAGAAAAACATCGATTGCTTTTTCTGGTTGACGGGGTATTGGCGTACCATTATTCCCGTCTTTTACTCTAGGCTGCTGTGTCCAATTTCTGTTTGCATCAGCAAGAGATTCTTCAGGAAGTTTCAGCTTTGATATTTTAACTGGTGAGGAGAGTGATACGAGGAGCTTTTTTATGCTCAATTAAATGCAATAGGTCCAGTTTTGCAATACACTTACACAATTCATGATATTCCTTTGCTAAGATGTAAGTATTCTCTATGCAGGGAGGTGAGGTGCCAATTAGAACTTCATATCGTAATGTTTGTTTATTTTAAAACATCAAAAACCTCCAAATTATTAATTTTATTGAGCCTTATCTACCTTTGTGACTATTCCTTCCTTTCTCACGGTTATTGGATTTATCATACTTTGATGTTGTTCCCCAATAATCTTCTGTAGCTTCTTCAGAATTTTCCTCGTTTCTTACATTCACTTCACCAGTGTCATCCATTCCTATCAAAATATACAAAGAAACAATATATATGACAAAAAAAGCAAAGGGGGGAAAATCTGCTATAACTTGTATCATATTAGAAAAATATATTAAATGATTAGCATGGAATTATTCAGAGTTGTTAGAAAAAAAAGAAATTATGTCACTAGGAGGAAATATTATAAAAAGCATTTATAAATGAAGAACAGAAAAGACAAAGAAGAACATTTTACCACGAACAGTTAGATAAGCAGAAGCAGAACTGTACCCATGGGCTCCAATGGCCATGCATGTGTACAGGCCTGCATCTAATGGTTTTACGTGGTTAATACGCAGGGCACCACTAGGGGCTAGTTGAAAACGTGGATGTATCATGTACTCGATCATTTTGTTGTTTTTGAACCATGTTTGAGATGCACGAATATTAGGATCTAGAAAGCAAGGAAGGACCACTGTTACCCCTGGCATAGTAGTAAGATTGGAAGGAGGTAGAGTTATTGTAGGTTTAGATGACCGCATCAGCCCTATTGCATGCAAACAAACAGCAATCCATTACAAATTAATAGTCATTTTAAGTAAGGTGACCAGATGTCCCGATATTACTAGGACAGTCTGATTTTTCGCCTTTTATCTCAATTTTTGGTTTGATGCTTAATAATTACAATATAGAACTACTTTTGTGTAGCATGATGTACTGAATATTAAAAACTCGCATGAATAATATAAATTCAACATAATTACAATTATTACTTTTATAATACTGATGTATGTGTGTATGTATATATCTATGTTCTACAATAAATAAGGAACGCCCGGAGCAATTACAACCAAACTTGATAAACATATGAATTGCATTTGGGAAAAAATACTGTGTAGGTAAGAAAACCATAGCACTCCTAGAGGTGGGTATGGGTGGTGGGTTCTATGTAAACCTGTGTCAATGTCCATCTTTTGTGCAAAACATTGTTGTAGTGGAAACCAATGTGGTGATGATGGAATGATAGAGCATTCCATTGCCTTGGCAATATATTTGTTTCCAAGCATTGTTAACAATGAGCAGCAAATTAGAATAGCAGGTAATATAGTTAGGGCATTGTCTGTTAAGGAGACAAAGGAGATACATGTATCTCTCTTCAGCTCTAAATGGCATTCAGGCAACTGGCAAAACAATAGATTTTATTGCTCATTGAGAGTGTGCGTTTTGCTTATTTTTTGTTGTGGTAACAATGCCTCCAGGGAAACATAAGCTAATTGGCCAAATGCAATCAAACAACAGCGTAGAAAAGAAACTCCCGAGGAGAGGAATAGAAGATTTACGACAATGAGCAAGAGCTTGGTATATCCAGAGCTTCAGAGACAATACAAGAGTGTACGACCCGAGTACAGGAAATGAGACATGGAACGAGACAATCACGGACTGCCTGACATTTTAGCTTAGCATTGCAATGATTCCACTATAATCCACATAAAGACCACTCGCAGCATGCAAGTGTTTCCATTGGAAAAATTGGAATGGCTTGTTAAAATTTTTTAAATTTAAATCAGAGTTTCCTGGTATTTGCTGCAAAAATAGAAAAGTGAAACTCTACCAACTGGAACCACCAACACATGAACTTTTGATTTACACATATGCCAGAGTCAAAGCATTTTCTTAGTAACATCAGAAAACATAACTCACGTTTCCAAATGCAATCGTTTGGCACCACATCTGAACTTGAACAGCCTGGAGTTCCACTGACATTCACGGTGCATGGGTAGATTTACCATAAGGCAGATCATTGCTTTTGCTTCCAGATCATCATGAATTTTTCTATAACTATATTTTATTGGAAACGAGTAAATGGAAACTGACCAGAGGCAACACCACCTAAAGACAAGGCCTGGGTGCTGAAGCGTCATTACATTATTATATCACCTCAGTAGGGAAAATTAACATTGTAATGATGTTTCAGTGCCCAGGCCTTATCTTTTAGGTGGTGTTGCCAGAGGTATGTTTACACATCAGGAACAAGATGTCAGATTGTGTTAAACTTGGAAAGGATGTTTCATGAACATTTAAAACAACATTGGAATGTATGCCAACAGATGAATATAAAGTAGTCATAAGGGCAGGCCGAAGATCAGCAGGTGAAAACTAGTGGCGCTTCAATGCTCCTCAGGCAGATGAAGTTGTGGTGGTTGTATCAGGCAATGAGTTTGATCAACAGAATATCATAATTCAACGATGACGCAAATCATTGGAGCTCATTTCAAAAACCCATCGATCTTACGTATGATGGTTTACAGATATATTCTCTCGTGGTGCAGATGGATATCATTTTAATCTGGGACAGGTCAACCCAACAACAGGATAAATAAAATTTATAAAACACTGGGTAATCAGCTAGTAATTGATAAAATGAAAAGCAAATAAAAATAAAAACCTATTTTAACATTTAATAATAGCTTACCACACACACACATGCCAATTTTTGAACATAGGAGTTAAATTCTTAGGACACCTTATACCTGAACAGGGCATGGATCCTGATAAAGTATCAGCTGTTCAAAATTACACACACCCAAAAACAGTCTGTTATATATAAAATATTTACACAAAAATATTTTGATCCCCCCCTCCCTCAGAACTCTGTCCCGATTTTTGAACCGAAAAATCTGGTCACCTTAGTTTAGAATAAATTAAATTTGATTTTATTTTTATCAAATTATTAAAAATGCTTCAAATTCTCTAAGTGGCAATGTAATGGAAAGCTCACTTGCCTGGTTTGATAGGATCCTTTCGTGCATCTGCAGATATTGAGACGATATTAGGAAGAACAATCAGATGTGCTGTTGAATAGAGTGTTCCTAAATCATTTCTTACAAAACACTGGTAGAAACCTCCACTTGAGAGAGTAACATCTTTTAAAATCAACCGAGAATCTAAAGTTGTGTAATAAAAAGAAACAAACAAACCACACAATAAAATGTAAAAAATATCACATTAAACTTCTATAAATTTTCTTTTCTTTTCCTTACCTTTAATAACAATTTTATCAGAGGAAGTTAAATTCTTGCCATTGTGAACCCATTCCAACGTAGGTTTAGTGACACCGTTAGTGCTGCATTGAAAGGTAACTAAGCTTCCTTCTTTTACTGTCTGATTCTGTGCTTGCAGTGGACGGATGATAGATGGATAATCTAAAAAAAAAAAATTCAAACTCTCAAGTAAATAGAAGTTATCAGTTTTTCCTCTCCCCATAAAAGTTAACTTTTTCAAATTTTTACCTTGGATTTCCACAAAAGAAATGGCTGTTGCACGTTTGTCAAATCCATTATCAGCTTCACATAAATAAGTTCCTTCATCACCATTTTGAATATTAAATAAATGTAGGTTTCCTGAAGGGGAAAAATAAACAATTTAGTTCGTTGAATTAATTTTAATAAGGTGATACATTCTACACGAATTCAACTTTACCTTGCTGTATAGAATGCCGATGTTCTGGCAACTGGCCTCCGTACTTGGACCAACTCACGGTGGGGAGAGGATAACCTGCAGCTGCACATTCTAATGTTAAATTTCCATTCTGTGCTGCAGTGTAAGATTTCTTTGGTTGAACCACTAACTGAGGAGCATATTTACTTTCAGGTTCTATGGATGACAAAGAGCAGTTTATGCATCATAGTGCAAATTCAAAAATTCTTATTTAAGCTGTTATCATAAATGCATAGCTATTATTCTAACAAAGTCAACTGCTTTCAGTTGTAAAAAATTCTGTTCACCAAAAAGTAGAATATTCTTCACTGAAACATTTACAAAATACATTCGCTAAAGTATCCCCTCCTCCCTTTGTAAAGCTTTCTAATATTAATCAAGCCTTCTTCCTAAGTGATACCTGATAAGTGGATAATTCACTTAAGTAGATACTGAGTGTACAGTCCCGTTATATCTGAAGTTGATTTCAATGCATTTTAAATCCGCTTAAGTGGATACTGGATAAGTGGATAATCCGCTTAAGTAGATAAATTTCTATGCTAAAATTTGTGTAAACTCCTGTTAACTGGATTAAATAACTTAAAACACGCTGTGTCATTGGCAGACACATTCTCTCTAAAGTATCTGGTGATTAGCAGACATTCTGTGTAATATGTTTATTCCGTTTATAATAGCCGCTACATAAACCCTGTAGGGGGTCATTTGGGATTTAGTACACACAGCATCCTTCTATGAAGATGTCAAGCTTTCGTAGCAACACATAAATTTTCTCTAAAAAATAGCATTTAGTTAGATTAATTTACTTTGAGGAAAATCAAAAAACATGTATGACAAAAGACTTGTGGGATCAGTGATTGAAAAAAAATCGATCAACAAATGCGAAAATCCCTACTCAAGATAAGTGGATATTTTCTTTCAGTCCTGAGGCCATCCACTTATCAAGGTTCAACTGTATATTCAAATACCCCCCCCCCTTATAAATTTTACTGTACTTCCCTGGCCCTCAAATTCCCCAATCGAGCATCTATGGAAGCACCTCGATCGGGTTATTCGCTCCATGGATGCTCTAACAGATGTCAACTGAACTGTGATCAACATGGCTTAAAGGAAGAAATCTTTTCACATAAAAAAAGAGCCTATAACCATGTGCATAAGCAGAGGCAATTTTTTAGGAATATAAAGGAGAACATTTATTTCATTCTTATATCTCCCCCCCCCCCCCTTTTTTCCTTTACTTTTGTCAGTTTCAACCCAACCCCCCCCCCCTTTCTTGTCAAGCGAACATATTTTGTGAATGATCCCTAATAGGTCAATCCATTTTTAATAGTCAACTGCCTATTTCTTTCAGTGCTTTCCTCTGTTCTTTAATTTGTTATGTGTAATTTTGGGCCCCTTTTATTCGGTCCCCTCTTTGTAGCTCTTGCTCACATGGGAATATTTCGAATCGTTTAAGTGCATTGCAAACTTGGACTATTGCGTTCAACACAGCATAAAAAATGATGACTATGCACAAAATTTTACATGCAATTTCACAGGCAACGGAGATACTTGATTTCTGTTTTTATGATTGGCATTTTCATGTATACATGCAATGATACAGGGATCGAACGCTCTGCACAATGAACTCTCTTCATGTCTCTGAATTCCAAAATCTGGCTAGAATGCATCTTTTCATCAAAGTGGCACTGATACATATCCACAACTTGACTTGGATGGAGACTTAAGCTTTCACTCAGTTGGTTAATTTCTTGACCAAATGTAAGGTTAACTTGGCTTAAATTAGCATTAATCAAATCATGTTTCTTTGAAATTTTAAGAGTTATTTTACCAGATGGAAGCTCTGGTCCTTTCAAGACCAGTGCACTCTCCATGTTAGGGGAGCCCCATTGAGACAGGTGGAAAAGTTTGAGCAGAGGCATGTGGTAGATTTTCTCAGTTCGATGCAAGTTTTTTGAAATTGAGCCTAATCCCCCCCCCCCCCCCCCGAGCTTATGCCGCCCCTTTACGGTGCCGCCTGATGCGGCTGTCTCTCTGCATCACAGCACGCCATGACCCTGAGTTTAAGTATCTCGGGACTGCATTCACGAGTGATGGGCAGCAGAATAGAGAATTGGATGCTGGAATCGGTGCAGCAAGAGTGTCAGACGTGAACTGCAGCAATCCATGGTAATGAAACATGAGCTGGGAAACAGAGCCCAGCTCGCTGTTTTCGAATCTATCTTTGTCCCCATTCTGGTCATGAGTCTTGGGCAATGACCAAAAGAGTGTGATCGTGGGTATAAGCAGCCAAAATGAGATTCCTAAGAGGTGTGGCAGGTGTCACCCTAAAAGATAGAGTGCACAGCAGGACAATAAGGGAATATTTAGATGTTGAGCCACTACTTCTCCGTATTGAAAAATCTCAGTTGCATTGGTATGGCCACGTGATATGAATGCCACAAGCTGATCTTCCTAGGCAGTTGCTATTTTCCAAGCTGGTGGTAAGAGGTCGGCTAGAACCAGGTGGCTAGACTATATGGAGAATCTGGGTTCGAGTCACTTGGGTATTACCATTGAGGACATGCGCCTGATGTTGGAAGATCGCGAGCGATGGAGATCTTCTATAGGGCTGCTGCCCCACACAACCCTAATGAATAACCAGGTTTGAAAAGTAATAAGTATTTTACCACTGCTGATTCTATGTCATAACTTGAAGTTTCTGATGCATTGGAGACATGCTGATTTTTGGGATGTAAACCAGTCTTTACTGCACAGCCCACAAACGACTTATCGTGAATTCTGCCTCCTTGCTTCTTACTTCCCTCACTTTAGAGAGAACTTCATCTATTTGTTGATGAAAATCACATATTTTGTTCGTGCCAGAGTCTTAGTTTGGTTTGTTTGGTATTAACGTCCTTTTCAACTGCTATGGTCATTTCAGGACGGCGTTATAGGAGCCGCAAATTTTGCCTCGCAAGGGTTCTTTAACGTGCAGCCGGCAAATGACTACACGGGGCCAAAGGTTTTACTTCCCTTCCGAAGGAAGTGCGTGATCTCAGGATTTCCCCCTGAAAAATCCTCGTCGTCCTCGGCCCGTGCCAGAGTCTCCTCATATTTCTGAAAAGTTGACATTTTTCTCTTCAATGTTTGAGCACAGAATGTATTGAAAATTAAATATCTCTATTGCCTATGGCTCATTGCTTACATGATTTGAAACATTCCCTTGGAAGTTAATTTTTAATTTATCAAATTAAATATTTAAATGTTAATTAAAAAAATTACATTTCAATACATTTTGGAGAGAAAAAAAAAACCCAACAAACACTTACTGATAATTTCAACATTAACCGTCCAGGAAGCGGTTACAGATATATTAAGCAACCGATTTGCTAAAACACAACGATATGATCCCGCATCAGTTTTTTGTAATGATGTGATTTTGAAGGCTCCAGTCTGTAATCGGTACACTCGTTCTACAAAAGGAAAAAATATGATTTACTGCTATGTTTGTGAAAAATTATAACTAAGCCTAGTGGTTCTTAACTACAAGCATAATACCTGATAATTCGATAGGAACTCCATCTTTTTGTAAGTGGACAACCCCCTCAGGAATGCTTAAAGGAGGGTAGCATGGAATGATAACAATGCCTCCTTCATCTCCCTTTTCTGTGATATTGTCTTGTTCTTGATAAGGCTGCAACACTTTAAATAGCAATGTTTGTATTTATAATTTTGAATGAAGTATAAAAAGAAATGAAATAACAAAGTAATATTATAAAACATTCACCTGCAACACTTAGCCTTGACGGTTGGCTGCTCAATGCTACTTCACCAATAAAAGCAACGCACTGATACACACCATCAACTTCAGATATTGTACTAAAGTTATTTTGTGGTTGAACATGTAGGTCCCCATTTCTGGAGACTAAATGTGAATGTTTTCTTAAGTCTATATATTGGCCATTGAATTTCCACTGGAGTTGTGTAGGAACAGAAAATGTACATGGAAGTGTCACTTCCTCACCAGGTATCACAGTCACTGCTTTTGGTTCCTCAATAAAATATAAGTCATCTATTAAAGAAATTAAATTATACAGTTTAATACCATTCAAAGAATTTCAGGCTATATGATGAACATAAAGTAGATTGTTTCTCCGTAACATATACTATTGTATAAAGTCTTTCCCTGACAAAAAAAAATTAATTAAAAAACTGAGATGAAGATCATAATACAAAAAACCTTATACAGGGTGATTTACATCGAATGCAAAATACTTAAATGGGGTATTATAGAGGTTAAGATAAACACAAAACGTCCTATGAACATGGGTTCAAGTATGAACGGTAACTGAGATATGAACAGAAATAAAAATGCCGCCACCAAGATCAACAAGTTA
>JAHWFO010057559.1:0-23688 GCA_023313115.1 Rhysida immarginata | reverse complement strand
TATTTTCTCGCCTAGCAATTTTCAATGGGAAGATATATTGAGCAAATATCAAACAAATCGTAATGACGAGATAGAAGCGGATATAAATTACTATTTTCGCCAATTAATAAATAAGGTTCCAGGAATGAACCATTCTGAAAATAGTTGAAATCGAAACAATGACACGTGCTCTAATAGTACACTTATGCCACCCTCAAAATTTTCAGTGCTAAAATATGGCATATAATATACCAAACGACTTGGAATGATGTGTCAAGAATGAATATAAAGTAAAATTAATGTTAGTCGAAATTGGTTTCAAGGAACCTGGTTTAATGAAACCATTATGATTCATTAGAACTGTCAATGCTAAAATATGGCATGTAATATATCAAACAACTTGGAATGAGGTCTCATGAATGAATATAACGTAAAATTAATGATTGTCCAATTTGGTTTCTAGGAACTTGGTTTAGTGGAACCATTCTGGTTTAGTGGAACCATTATGGTTAATTGGAACTTTCAATGCTAAAATATGGCATGTAATATACACTCACTTCCAAAAGTTAAGCACGGGGAAAAAATGTTAACTTCCGTAAGCCAATCTGAATTAAAGATGCTAAAATTTGCTCCAAATGTAGAAGGAAGTATGCAAATATGCTAGGTGACAGCAAATCACAATTTCGCGTCGAGAAATATGCAAAACAGGCAGTCTTATAAGAAGCCGACATTGTGAAGGGTTATAGGAGTTGCATATAAGTGCTGGTAAAAGGTGTTTAGAACATTCATAAAATTTGTTTTCAAGCTAGACGTGTTTCTATGGCTTCCAGAAGACGAATGGAAGATTCTGAACGCTGGCGGGCTGTAGGACGCATTGAAGCAGGACAGTCTATCACAGATGTTGCTCGTTTCTTCGGCGTTCATCATTCCGTCATTTCACGATTATGGAAACAATTCCAAACCAGCCAAACAGTTGTCCGAAGACCTATAGCCGGTCGTCCAAGGGTTATGACCCCCTCGGAAGATCGCTATATATTGCTGTTGTAGCCAAGCGGAATCGAAGATCGACCTCCACACAGGTGACATCTGTGGTTGCAGCGGCCATTGGTAAGACGATATCTGCCACTACTGTTCGTCGAAGGCTACACATGAATGGTCTGTACGCCCGGGTACCACGAGTTTGTGTTCCTTTATCCGTCCAATCCAGACAGGCACGATTACAGTGGTGCCGCCAGCATGTGAATTGGACTGTGTCGGATTGGGGCAACGTTATGTTCACAGATTTGCCCTACAACCCGATGATAAGCTTGTAAGCGTATTATAATTGTTACCTTACATCTGCTCTGTTCTTAATCATTATACACGCTACAAAGATTATGTTATCTTTTATGTTGTAAACTGCTGCCCAAGACCAACTGGCATCCTAAAATATCCAAAACACCATAAGAGGAAAGGGAAGCTGCCATCGCGAATGGGAGGTTCTACACTGTTCACGTGTTGCAGAAATACAGATCATCCGAACTTTGTTAGAGAGTTTAAGGGAGATACTTTTATCTCGTTGCTTGGTCGAGAGAGACTTCCCTATCTACACTCACTCACCAAAAGTCATGGCACACCCCTCCAATCAGGTTCCCTTTTTCGTAATGAGACAGGTCCCGGTGCTTCCATTTTCCGAATGCAGGTTCACAGGACTCCTTGATATCACACAATCCCCTGTAAGCAAAACTAGCTGCAGAAATAGCAGCATGCCGAGAGCTATCCGCACTTGAATGGGAGATGATTGTTGGTGCCAGACGGATGGGTGCCTAATATCAGATGTAGCCAACACACTGCAATTTTCCCGCACAACCATTGCAAGGGTTTATCGAGAGTAAACCCAACAAGCCGCCCACTCCTCATTGATGCCAGAGGTGTTTGCCGGGTCACCTGGCTTGCAACTGCTGACCGAAGGGTGACACCGGGCCAAATCACCATGTGGTACAACCGGGGACGTCCCACAACTGCGTCCCTAACGACAAGTCGGCAAACCTTGGTAGATGCAGGCTTTAGGAGTAGGAGGGCATAACAGGTGCCCCTCTTGATAGCTGCTCATCGTCGGCAACACCTAGCCCGGGCCAACCAACATCGACATTGGACTGCTGAGGACTGGCAAAGGATTTCCTGATCCGACGAGTCACGTTTTCAGCAGTATCGGGCTGATGTTCGTGTCCATGTCTGGCGCAGGCCACACGAAACCATGGACCCCGCTTGTGAAATGGGGACCACTCAGGCAGTTGTAGGCTCCATACATGTCTGGGGTGATTTCTCGTGGCATGCAGTGGGTCCATTGGTGCATCTGACATCCACTCTGCATGCTACTTCTTACGTCGTTCTAATTGGGAAACACCTGCACCCCTTCATTAACTGTTTTTACCCCGCGGTCGATGGCTCATAATGCGCCTCCACAAACGGCCCTTGTGACACGGCAGTGGCTGGAGGAACATACTACCGACTTCACGACAATGATTTGCCCTCCACGTTTGCCAGATTGCAATCCCCTTGAACATTTGTGGGACCTCATCGAACGATCTGTCAGGTCGTCACGAACATAACTGGTAAATGCAGCATCGTTATGGAGTGCAGTGGAGGCAGCGTGGCTTGCAGTGCCTGTGGATGTGTTCTGGGGATTGGTAGACTCTCTTCCACGACAGATCACCGCTGTTATCTAGACCAAAGTGGGACCAATATGTTATTAGGCAGATCTGCCATGACTTCTGGTGAGTGAATGTATATCATCTTATCTTATCTTATCTTATAAGTGGGCTGACAGTCAACAGCCAGAAGGCAGTTGACCGCAAAGGCACTGATTCCTCTAAGGAATATTGCGCCAAACCCAAAGTAGAACTAAGATCACCTAAAGGTAGCCGGACAGACTTAAAAAGCGAGTCAGGCTACCCACGGGGTCCAAGTGGATATCTTCAAGAAGGGTAAAACCAACCGTGAAGTGGCGAAGATGTGTCAGAGCGACACAATCAAAAAGAATGTGGTAGGCTGTTTCATCTGCCAAACCACATTTCGAACATAGTGGTTCTTCCCGAAGGATTCCTATTCTATGTAGATGTTTACGGAGTAGATCATGACCTGTAAGAAAGCCAATGATGATCCGTATTTTGTTTCTTTTAAGTTGTAGAATGCCTGACGTTAGACTAAGAGAGGATCTCTTAATCATGAGTCTGGCATGTGTTTGATCAGTGGTGTGATCCCACCTATCCATCATTACTTGATGAGAGATGATATTTATCTCTCTAACTGCAGTTTGTTAAGAAATACCGCAGAAAGGTTCAGGGCCAGTAAAAGTAAATTTGGCACCCTGTTTGGCTAGAGTATCAGCCACTTCATTACCAACAACACCTTTGTGTCCAGGAACCCATCTCAAGGTAACACTGTTGTGTGAAGAAAGGTCCTGTAGGAGTTGTCGACATTCCAATATAAGTTTGGAATTGACCCTGTGGGACTTGATAGCCTTAAGGGCCGCTTGACTGTCGCTAAGTATAAAAATACGGCGATGTACATAGAGTTTATTCATGCACATCTGCAGACAGTAAATAATGGCCAATAATTCAGCCTGAAAGACAGTTACCCAAGAACCCAATCGACGAAAATGGAGGGTTTTGGGACTGCCACAATAAACGCCCAGGCCCGAAAGGCCATGATGACGAGAGCCGTCAGTATACCAAATAATGGCACCCTTGGGAAATTGCAAAGACCCATCTGGCTCTACCACGGGGTCAATGATGACCTCGCTCGAGGGCTCAGGAAGGGCCTGAGTAATTGCAATATCAGAAGGCATCTGAAGAATGTGACTGGTAAAAATCTGGCTAATGAAGGTGTGAGACTTCGCCCCAGGGAAGTCCACCCATAGTCCTTGATTACTCAGTCTGTAAGAACTTTTCCTGGCTACACTTTTGATAAAAATATCAAGTGGAGTCAGAGATAAAATAATTTCTAAAGCCTTAGTTGGCGTAGTAGAAACAGCACCCGTTATACTCAAACACGCCAATCTTTGAAGAGAGGCCAGTTTGGTTCTAACGGTCAGTTGATCAGACTTACGCCACCAAATTAGTGCGCAATATGTCAGAATAGGTCTGATCGCCGTGACGTAAAGCCAGTAAATCAACTTGGGAGTAAGACCCCATGATTTACCAAGGGCTCGACGACAACGGTAAAGTCCAACTTTAACCTGATTAATCTTATAATCCAGATGTTGGTTCCAAGTCAACTTACTATCGAGGATAACCCCTAGGTATTTGACTTCATTTCTAACAATGATTTTCTCGCCAAACAAAGTTGGTATGAGATCATTGGAAATAGTTTCTCTACGACCTGTAAAAGGAACTAGAGTGGTCTTTGAGGGATTAACTCTTAAATTCCGCTCAGAACACCATGATTGAACTTTGTACAAAGCCATTTGTACAAGATCTAAAATGGTGCGTTTGTCGATTCCAGAGACGTAGATGAGAATATCATCCGCGTAACCCTGGACATAAATACCTTGATTGTTAAGGAAGGAAATGAGGTCATCCACAACCAGGTTCCAGAGCAGGGGGGAAAGAATGGCACCCTGCGGACAGCCCCTGGAGGGACGAGCAACAATTCCCTCCCCCAACAAATCAGATTTAATAACTCTATCCGCTAAGAGGACCTGAATCCAATTACGGATTAGTGGAGAAATTGCTTTGGCAGTTAAAGCTTTAGCAATGGAGTCGTAGGAAGTGTTATCAAACGCTCCCTCAATATCGAGAAATATAGCTAGAGCAAACTCTTTATACTCCAGAGTTTTCTCGATCCTTACCACTAAGTGGTGTAAAGCTACCTCCGTAGATTTGCCAGCCTGATAGGCAAATTGGTTAACGTGAAAGGGTCCAGAAGTCCCAAAAACTTCACGAATTCGCCTATCAATAATCTTCTCAAGGCATTTAAGCATGAAAGAAGACAAACTGATAGGTCGATAACTTTTGGCTAGGTCGTAGCGACTCTTACCTGGTTTTGATATAAAAATCACTTTGACCTGCCTCCAGAGATTTGGGATGTACCCTAGAGCTAAGCTAGCTCTAAAGATTGAACACACGATCGGTGAGATCACGTCCGATACCTGCTGAAGAAGTACTGGAGTGATTCCATCCGGTCCAGGTGATTTGTAGGGGTCAAAGGATTTAATGGCCCACATGACCCTACTACGGGTGATCACCTCACCAGCTGCAGCCCATCCAATCCGCGATGTCCTAACAAAAGAGTCAAGACACTCCAAGTCCGGCGGATCGATGAGCTCAGCACCTGGGAAGTGAGTCGTAATTAGAGTCTCAAGGACTTCTTTACTGTTCCTGGTGAATTCACCATTTGATTTCTTGAGAGTACCGACCATATTAGGTTTGTCGTTTCTCAAGAGTTTGTAGAGTCTAGCTCCTTCCACAGTCTTTTGGACTGATTCACAGAACTTCCTCCACGATGTACGTTTAGCAGATCGAACAGCTTTGTTATAGACAGCGAGGGCGTTTTTATATACTAACCACTCGTTGGTCTTCTTAGCTTTCTTAAAAAGCTTCCTTATTCTTTGTCTCTGTTGAGAGAGATCATGATTCCACCAAACATTGTGGGATTTACATTTCTTCCTCAACAAGGGACAGTTGGTGTGATACGATTGAACCAAGGCCTGCTGCAGCCCATTTACGCGCAGTTCTAGGTCAACAGTATCATTAATTCTAGTAGGAAGACCGGAAATCGCAGAACGAACGTCCTCACGATATTGTAACCAATTAGTCCGTTTAGGATCTCTAAACGTTCTATCCCAGTCTATACTAGTGATAAAAGAAAATCGGATATGTTGATGATCAGCCATAGATGGTTTCTCATCCACATACCATCTTCTAATCCATTTCTTCAAAATGGAAGAGCCGAAGGTAACATCAATAACCTCCCTTCTTACCGCAGTAATGAAGGTTGGTCTATTACCCTGGTTAAATAAGTCTAAATTATTCTCTAGGATAAAATCAAAAAGGAGTTTACCTCTGAGATTGGTGTCGGTGCTACCCCACAAGGTATGATGAGCATTAGCATCACATCCGAAGATGATCGCTACCTTGTGGGAAGTCGAAGTTTCCCATATCTTCATGATGTCCTCATTGATGGGAGAGGTTTCTTCGTATGGAAGGTAGGCCGAGACAAATATTATGTCACGATCCAAACCATCCAGACGAAGAGTAATTGTCGCCACTGCTAGATCTCTAGAACATAAGTGATACATAGGAAGTGCGTTAATACTGTTTTTGATCAACAGACAAGCACGGGGAGAAGAGCAATTAAAATCATAAATTAATTTACCTCCACAGTTGGATAGACCTCTGATTCCACCCTTATGAATCCAGGGCTCCTGAATCAGAGCGATCTGAATGTCCTCAGCTAAGAAGGTATTGCTGAGGTTGGCAGCAGCCAATTTCTTATGCTGAAGATTTGCTTGCAGGCACTTCAGCATTAGATGATGTCTTGTCAGGGGGTTTCCCTAGAACTTTTGCTTGGATTTGAGACAGTCCAATGTACAAAAGCCATTTTCTGTTACTCAAAATCTTCGCATCCAGTTCTGGGATGGATAGCACCATAGTTGCGCTTTGATCCTCTAGTTTGAGGTTAAGGATATTCCAATGCGTGGATGAAATATCCTTATTCTGAATGTCTATCCTTTTCAGGATATCCATACCAGAATACTTCTTGAAAATCGCTGGGAGTTTCAAGATAATCTTGGTGGTTTTGACGATTGTCTTCGCCTCACCAACCAAGAGAACCTGTCCATCCCAGGGGTTAATACGGTTTGACTGTAGAGGTCAGCCAATCAACTGTGTTCTGGTCGGCGCAGAGTAAAATAATAGCTCCGGCCTCCAGACGACAGTATTTGAATTGGGGTCCAGTGCCAGAGAGCATGTCCCCCATATGGTTCATCAGCAGCTCTTGGAAGGCCTCCAACTGCTGCTCGCTGAGCTGCTTGTCTGGATAGCCTTCCAGAACTACTGCCATTTTCGTCGTAGTGAGAGCTTCACTGAAATTCCCAGGTTTGGGTTTTTTGTGAGGCTTCTTGACATCTGATGAAGGAGTGTTACCCTTAGACCTGGGTCTTTTGGTCGGGGTATGCACCTCCCTAACAGGTGACAGAGGGCCGGCCTTAGGCATTGCTGCCTTAGTGCCCTCCAACTTTTTCTTCCTAGATAAACGGCGTTTAGCCGCTCTAGAAAGTGGTTTAGATAAAAATTCGCCGCTACCCTCACCCGAGGTCTCCCGCTCTACAGCAGGTGGCGCCTCAGGTTTGGGAGTGGCAAATTTGTCAATGCCAGGTGACACAACTGAGGTCATTACAACCTCCGCAGTATCACCTGTAGAATCCTGTTTCCCCGCAGGGTCTCCAGGTGAGGGGGGGTTTTTATTACAATCCATAAACTGGAGTAATAAATGCAGGATAGACGGTCCGTCCCGGGAGTGCCTGCATGCCGGGACAAGGCTACATACTCCTGAGTGTCGCCAGGTAGACAGGAGGCTCCGTTAGAGACACTATAACCGAAGTGCCATCCACCCTTCAGCACGGGTCGCATAACACTTTGGGTTCGAGAGTTGGTCTGCATCCCCTTATTTAGTATTCGGGGATGTCCTAAGTAAGCAGCTCAGGATATTCAGCTATCCGCCACCTGCCGACGCACCCAGTAGCCGCTCAAGCCTTGGGGAGTGTATATCATGCTATTATACTCATTTAACATGCATAGTTATTAATTCTTGGAAGCGAATGTTCTATCATTATTTCATCTTGAAAATGTTGTTGGCAACAATATTTCCCTGGTATTGATATGGAAATATACGGCAACAATAACTTCGTCTAAACAGCTCTCTTCTTGGGTGGCAGTAGATGTACATGATGTACATGATGTACAGGGTCTGTTTGCTCTGCAATCCCAAAAATCTCAGTCGGGTTATTCATTATTTGGTAAACTGTTATCAAATTCAGCTATTACGAAATTATGCAAGAAGCGAGGCATCAAAGTTTTCAAGAAAGGGATATCAAGTGCACTAATTAACACTGGCAAAACCAGAAGGAGCGCTATTCCTGAGGGTAAAAAGCAGGCCAATCGGAGATCATTGCAATTGCACTCCGCTCTAAATGTCTTGAAAAAAACTTGACCATCCATCTTCCCCACTGGGGAATATCACTAGAAACTTTAGACCAAACTTCGAAGTTTCCCTTGCCTTTGGGGTAGAAGCTCTTTCCCATATCCTGCTTTAGATGAAGCGCCCATTGTTCAGATATTTCCAATGCCCGGATAGTTTTTTGTCTTTTAGTTGCAGAGTGTCTCTGATCAGTAAACGTTCTTTCTCTTTCCTTTCCAAAGACATAAATTTTTGACAGTCGTCTGAAAATTTGTTTAGAAGCTCAAAAGAGACACGCGTTCTCCTTAACCTATTCGATAGACACTGCCTTGTACTGTCATTGCATCATCATTTTATATCTAATATACTAATTCTCTTATCCGTCTGTCCGTCCGAGGCCAAAAAGAAAGTTATAACAATCCGTCTGAAGCCAGAGATTGCTGTGGCAAGACAATACTCCGTTATTTAAATTAATTAAATAAATAAACTGAAAAACAATAATCTATATATATAAAAGAAGAAACTGACTGAGAGAGTGAGTGATCAACGGACAGCCCAAACCATAAGACCTAGAAAACTTGAAATTTTCTACAGAGGTTCTCTCAAATTGTAAGTGAGCACTAAGAATGGGTTTTTCGAAATTCAACCCCAAGGGGGGGAAAGGGGGGTTGAAAGTTTGTTAACGCATTAACTGGTGTTGCACTATGTACTTAACACAATAACTGGTGTGGCACTACATAATTAACCATATTAACCTCTTTTAGGGAGGTGGGTAAAAACGAGCTTAAATATGATTATGCAATGACAGGACATGGATAAGGCAGTCTTTATCGAGGAGGCTAAGGAATCACACGGGTCTCCCTTGAGTTCCCTAAAAACGTCCAAACGACTGGCGAAAATTTGTGTATTTGGTAAAACAGATTAAAAACGAGTATTGATCAGTGAAATTTGCAACAGAAAGATAAAAAGCTATCCGGGCATTGAAAACATCTGAACACAGAGCAGGAAGGTATTAGAGCTTCTGCGTCAAGGGCAAGGGAAATTTTAAAAGGTAGGTCTAAAATATCCACTGATGCTCCCTGGGGGTGAAGATGGATAACATTTTAATCTGAGACAGAACAACAAGAGGGCAAGTAAAGTATCGGGCAAAGTGTGCAACATAAGTAGGTTCATTAATAATGATGGTTCCATCCCACCTCTGAGAATTATAAAACAAAATTGAATTTGTAACAATACGTAGCATTTCTTAGAAGTTAATAATTTCTTGGAAATATTTAATAATGACCAGTAACTGAATATAATGGAGAGTTAGCAGACTATTCAGAAAGAGTGAAAGATGACAGACGACGCAGTCCCTTCGTTCGAGCTACAGTTGATGACATAACCGATAACAAAATATACATGAACTCAACTCTTCAACCAAACAACCATGTGGTGTTATGTCCTGTAAAAATCTTTCGAAGGATTATAACAATAATTCCTATCTATCGAAATGCCAGCGAAGAAATGAATGAGTATTGGGCAGAGATGACAAAAAGTTATCCGGGCATCGGAAACATTTGAACAACTGCTTAATAGACGGAAATTGTAGAATTACTAAAAACAAATTTATTATTTAACTTCATGATGTTGTTCTGTTTAAACTACAACTGTAGTTATCTCGGGCAACGCCGGGTGCCTCTGCTAATAATCTAATATACTAATTCCCTTATCCGTCAGTCCGGCTGTCCGAGGCCAACAAAGAAAGTTACAACAATCCGTCCGAAGCCAAGGATTATTCAGGCAAGACAACAAGAAAAAAATAATAATTCTAGTAGTCTATCCAAAGCAGGGATTGTTGTGTGGTAAGATAATACTCTTAAGGGCTGTATCTTTTGAACGGGAGTAGGTACCCAGTTGAAATTTTTACAGAGTATGTGTTATTTTGGCGGATGGCGGACTGTCTAACAAATAATAAAAAATGTAAAAAGTTTTTTTTTTTTTTTTGGTGGTTGTTTTTTTTTCTCTATCGTAAAACGGTTATACATGCAAGTGTCAAATTTGGCATGATTGTAATTTAAACTCTAAATTATTACAACAAATAATGAAAAACTGGCCAAGTGTGAGTTGGACTTGCGCAATGACAAACATAAAATCTTTTTTTCAGGTGATCAGTTAATTTATTATTTAAAAACTTTTTTGTTCAAAGCGCTTATTTTATAAATTTCGATACTTAAACTACTATAGATTATTTGCAAAGGTACCCGGCGTTGCCAGGGATAATTACACATGTAGGTAAACAGAACAATCTCAAAAAATTAAATTAAATTTTTCAATATCTTAAAAATAAACACATGAAAATGCTTAGAATTAATATAATAAAAATTCTTAATGAAAATTCGAAAAAAAAAATTTAAAGGCTCACAATGGATGGACCTCTCCAATAATTTCTTACTCACGTAATGTTACTTCAGATGTACACTTGATGCTGTTGCAATTTCCACTCTTCTCTCGATGTGATGAAGCAAAACTTGGCCATTCATCACTTTGTGTAGTCTAGCAGTCGCCGATTCTTCTATTTACTTGCTTCCCATTTGCTAATATCACGTGGATTTTCGCAGCGAGCGAAGAGAGTAAGAGAAAACATCAGTGACGTGGATGACGCCGGGGACAAGAAAGATTACGTCATCCCAAAAAGTTCTTGTGACGACACGAGAAAAGCTCGAGGAGAAAGAATATGGCAACGCAGAAGTAAGGATGTACGGGGCGACCGCGATGATTTTATGTCAATGATTAAAGGCCAGTGCGCTAGCCACCCTAACCGAGTTTTTGAGAACAAAAAACGCCGCAGAGAAGCCTTTCTCAACGGAGCCAGGCAATTCCCATTGCGACAGCGGAGTCGACGGGGAAACGGAGAGAAAGGTCGGCGAGGGACGCGACCGAGCGACACGGCAGCATCTCCGACAACGCCAGGAGAGTCTCGGACGACAGACGGTGGAAGAGGAAGGGAGTAATACATTCGTACGGGCCTTAAAAATTCTTGTCCAGGAATCGGACAAGGAGCGTTTTCCAGACGACGGCGGAAAACAGGCGGCTGAACTACCCGTCACCTGCAAGGACGTAGCAGAGACGAATGGAAGGAGTCCAGCGCACGCCGAATTCATTGCGTTTCGCCGGGGACGTCTTTACAATTACGGTAGGCCAAGTTTTACGATATTGTTAAATGAAATGAGCACTTCAATTGCCACCGAACGGCTATCCGTAATTGTCTTGCAATTCCCTCCTTGCAAAACGAACAATATAAACTTTCATTTACGTTCGACGTAATTAATTGGCAAAGGGGAGAAGAAATAATTGGAGTGTTCCCGTATTCGTTGAAATAATTCTTCACGAATGATATAGGAGGCTTTATGCTCAAACCAACGGACACTGGTCAATATTAGCATAATTAAGCAGCGGACGCTGTAGAGGTCAGAACTTACAGAGTGCTACGACAACGTATCGTCGGCTCGTAATTTCGTTATCTCGTCTAGTTAAGCTCCGTGGAATTTGTGTGTATGTTTAGGAAGTGCGTGACTACGAACGTAAAGTGATGTCTAAAAATCATATCCATGAAATTGAATGCGAATAATAAATTCCTACTTATAAGTTAGTGTAACGGGATAAACTGTGAATCATCTAGAAAACGACAGAGCGGCCGTTATTGCATGTAGCTGTGTGCTAAAATATTCAATTCATTCTTCAAGGTTTACAGTGATGTGTGTCACACGTGTAATAGTAGTCAATTAAATAGTGCGGCCGTTATTAACTTATAGCTGTGTGCTAAAAGTGTGTCGTTCTACAATGTTACAGTGATGTGTGTCTCACGTGTAATATTGGTTATTACGAGTTGATGCTTAAACTAAGATTTATTAATAAGTGTGTCTATGAATTTTCTAAGTGCATCCCAGCCTTCATCAGCGATAGTGCTTCGAGTAGAATGATTGATATATGTGTTTCTATATTATCAAATCCCATGTGCTATAGTGAAAGCCAGCTTCAATGGCATCAGTGTCAACGAATCATTGATTGTTTTTATCAGCTGAGCATCAGCATCTTATGCTCATCTATATCCTAAGCCTCTAAGATTTATTGATGTGTTTTCTTCAACGAAGAATCAGGTAGATCTGATACAGCTTCCCGAGCGTATCGTTGATCGTATTTACATTTGCGATCTTCTTCTACACAGCGAGACTTGGATGTAATCGACCAACAAGGATTCCGCCCTTGCTCGTCTTGCCATGTCACAGGCTTGCTAACTGGAGACGACAAGGGACCCATCCGCCATTACCTCAGCTCATCTTACCTGATTACGTCACATCGGACTTCTCATCGGAAAGAGACTTTACCTGTTCTACACCTACCGGAATTGGTTTGATGATACTTACCTGGACTATGTATGTGTAAATAATTTACCAGCGACTGCTGTATTATTCATTTGAATTTTATTTAAATCTTCCACTGCAAAACTTTATTTACTGCGATTTCAAGAACTTTAGAAATTCAATTAACTTTGCTTATGAAAAATTATTTTGAAAGGCAATAAAATATATTTCAACCATATTTATATCGTTCCCTCCTCTTGTTTACTTAGTCTGTTAAATACACGTGATAAGAGTGGAACATTTTTGGTATCGAGCGTGGTTTGCAGACATTCGGAACCTCTGGATCTATTTGTACCCAACGTTTGTGGTCGAATCGAGCGGTTACAGACATTCAGGCCTACGGACTTAATTATTACCCATCTTTTGTGGTGCATTCGACGTGGGTTAACCGACATACGGACTTGTGGACTTATTAATCATTTTTTCTTCTCGCCCAAACCCACCCAACGTTTGTTCGACGTGGGTTACAGGCAGTTTGGACTTCTGGACTTAATATTTTTTCCGAACGTTTGTGGTACCGACGTGTGTTTACCGACATTCGGACTCAGGACTTAAAAATATTTTTTACTGCCCAACCACCTAGCGTTTGTGGCTGTCATCGCATCAGGATTTAAAGGTGATGGAGCTGCGATCATCTTCACCCGCCCAGCCCTACCCAAGATTGAATGTTATCCTTCACATTTTTCAAAAAAATATATACACAGCGTTGAGGATTGATTTTGTTCTTGTTGTTTCTTTGGTAGTGTCAGAAGCAGTGCCTACGAACATTAAATTTTTTTCCAAACATTAATATCGTTCCCTCCTCTTGTATACTTACTCTGCTAAATACACGTGACAGTTAAATACAGCATGGAGCTAAAGGGGTGCTCCTCCATCGTCTTTCCACTCTTTCTCAATAATCTGCTAACTCTTCATTATCTCCAGTTACTGATCATTTTTAAAGATTTAAAAAATTGTTAAGTACTAAGAAAAACCTGAATAACAAATTGAAACTTATCCATATTGCATCATCATTTTATGTTCATTGTTATAATTCTTGGAAGGGATTGCATTATCATTACATCATCATTTTGTGCTCATTGTTATTGGTGAATTGCGCGTTGATACCATTCTTGATGCGAACACGACGGGCCTATTGTTGCACAAAATTTGCTTTGCATTGTTGGTCATGAGATATATATTGTTGGTGTATGCAGAGTGTTTGTGAATTACGTGCTGATACCATTGCTGATACCTGTTGTTGCACAAACCTTTCCTTGCATTGTTGGTCATGAGATATATATTGTTGGTCCAAGCAGAGTTTTGGTGAATTACGTGCTGATACTATTGTAGAAACCTATTGTTTACATATTTTGCCTTGCAATGTGAGTCATGAGATATTTCTCTTTAATATGCCTTGCCATATCCATGAATATCAATTTTTTATAGCTATTTATTATTTTTCCGAAATCTGAGGTAGACAGTGATTTTCCTCATGCTTTGAAGGTCAAGTATGCAAAATTTCATCAAGATCGGAATAAAACTGTAGATTTGTATAAAAAACAAACCCACAAACATCCTTCTTTATATATATATAGAAGACTAGCAGAGGACCCGGGATAATTACGCTTGTAGATAAACGGAACAACCTCAAAAAGCTAAATTAAACCTCCAAATTGGTTAAATAATAAGATCGAAGGGACTTTCCATTCTAAGAAAAATCCGAAAGACAGGAATTTACCTCTTCATTTAAAAAATTCATTCTAGACGATATACCGGGACTTGATTTACCGAAAAAAAAATTTTTAAAGGCTCACAATGGATGGACTTCTCCAATGATGCTTTCTAGTCTAAATAATTTTTTACTCACGTAATCTTACTTTAGATGTACACTTGATGTTGTTGCAATTTCCTTTCTTCTTTCGATGTTTTGAAGCAAAAATTGGCCATTCATCACTTTGTGTAGTCTAGCGGTCGCCGATTCTTCTATTTACTTGCTTACCATTCGCTCAATACAGCACGGAGCTAAAGAAGTGCTTCCTCTATCGTCTTTCACTCTTTTTCAATAGTCTGCTAACTCATTATCTCCAGTTACTGATCATTTTTAAAGATTTTCAAAAAAATCTTTAAGTACTAAGAATTCTCTTTTCTAAGAAAAGCCTGAATAACAGGAATTCTATGCATTGAAATCTATATTGCACAAACTTTGCCTTGCATTGTTGGTCATGAGACATATATTGTTGATCCTTGCATAGTGTTGGTGCATTGCGTGTTGACACCATTGTTGATACCTATTGTTGCCCAAACTTTTATTTGCATTGTTGGTCATAAGATATATATTGTTGGTCCGTGCAGAGTGTTTGTGAATTGCGTGTTGATACCATTGTTGATAATTATTGTTGCAAAAACTTTGTCTTGTATTGTACAATTCTTGGAACAACCTCAACAGAGAGATCAACCTTGTGGCTTACCGTCAGCAGCTGAGCCGCTCCTCCTCCTGTGTTGCGACAATCCCAAAGGCTTAAAGAGAGCGCGGAAAAACAGCTGGTTTGTACCCTCCTAACGTAAATCTTGCCACCCAAAGGATTGCCAGCCCATGCAGACGAAGTATACAAACTTCTCGAGTCCCCGTATGGACTGAAGCAAAGTGGAAGATGTTAGGACATGAAATTGTGTCAATTCCTTCTTCGCCTGGACTTCACGTCTTAACGAGCTGATGAAGCCTCTTCATCTACAACGATGACAGATGTTCAATCCTTCTCGCCGTATACGTGGATGACATCGTCGCTGCCACTAATGACCTTCAACGCCTCTCTTTACTAGTGGATATTTTACGACGTGATATCGAGTTGGTGGACCTCGCAGTTGTTCGTCACCTTCTGGGCATGCGAGTGAGCCGTGATGGAAACTCCATACAATTGTCTCAGGCCCACTATATCTAGCAAGTCGTCCAAGAGTACCAGCTGCAGAATGCCAAGACCAGATGCTTTCCTCTCAACCCACACGTAAATTTGGATGAAGCAAAAGAATCGCAACCAGCCGACCCAACTGTTTACCAATATCTTTTGGGATCATTAATGTACATAATGACATGTACACGCCAGGATATAGCATATGAAATTACGAGATTGTCGTCATATGCCAGATCTCCTACAAATTTGCATATGACGGCAGTCAAAGTTGTGGCAGCTTATTTGGTACACACCTGTGAAACGTCGCTGACCTTCGATCAATCGACTGGTCCTTTGTGTGCATACACTGACGCCAGCTGGAGCGTTACCCCACAAAGTAAAGTATATTCTGGTGTTCTTCTTAAGATGGGTCAAAATACGCTCAGTTGGTGTTCAAAGAAACAGCTTCTTGTCGCCCTCAGCAGTTGTAAAGCTGAAGTAATTGCTACATCCGAGTGCGTGAAGTCATTTCAACGGTTATGGGACCAGATCACTCAAATCGGACAGGGGGATTATATCACTTTTCCGACGATCATTTATACGGATTGGACATCTGCAATCGTATATCTGAGTACGTTGGGATACAAGAGTAGAACGAGGCACATTTTAAGGTTGCATAGTTTTACTTCGCGCGAAATCGATCACCAGAATTTGGTACTCAGCCATGCCGGCAGACGTATTCACCAAACCTTTACCTGCCCCTGCATTATAAAATTCGGGATCACTTGTCTTTGTCACAGCGGGACAGTAAAATCAATTAGTTCGTTATTTTATAAGTATATAAGTATAATTTTTTTAGCCGAACTTGTTAGCTCTTATTCTTCGCATTACATTAGGCGGGATGAAAGGGGTTCTTAACGCCAAGATGTATCTATTATAATACAATCTGATTGTTGACATAGTTAACATTGTTATTGCTAGCAAATAAGCTAGGTAATAACACCGGCATTGCTCGGACTATTTTTTGTTTAGATTTTGCAATATCTGATTGTTAACATACAGTAAAAATGAACACATAAAATCGCTTAGAATTAATAGTATTTAAATTTATAAAGAAAACTGGAAAAAATTTTTTAATTCTCCCAATGCATGGATCTTTCCAAGTATGGGACAGCTAGCATAAATAATTCCTTGATCAAGTAATCTTAATTTAAATGTACACTTTCGACGATTCAAATCTCTTCTTGAGTGGCAGTACATGTACATGATCGTTTCCGTCTGTGTGTTCTGTAATCCCATGGGCGTATTCACTACTTGTTAGTTTGTTGTTGCAATTCCCACTCTTCTCTCGATGTCTTGAAGCATAACTTGGCCGTTCATGACTTTGTGTTGTCTAGCAGTCATCGTTTCTTCTGATGATACACTTGCATCGTCGAGGGCCGCCAGAGAACTTCGATGACTACTTGATAACTCCTGATTTTCTCAGTTTCTCAATAGTCTGGTAACTCTCTTTATCTCCAATTACTGGCCATTTTTGAAGATTTTTCTAAGAACTATCAATTCTAAGAAAAGCCCGAACAAGAAGAACTGCGCATTGTTACAAATTGAACCTTACTTATAAAGCCTTGCATTGTTAGTCATGGGATGTATATTGTTGGTCCGTGCGTAGTGTTTATGAATTGCGTGGGGATACCATTGTTGGTACCTACTGTTCCATTGTTGGTCATTATATACCTCGTATTAATATGCACTGCCATCATCAAGAGTATCATTTTATTGTCGAAAGTTATTATTTTTAAGAATTCTGAGGTAGACAGTGGTAGGCTTTGAGAATCAAGTACGCAAATGTTCATCAAGATCGGAATAAAACTGTAGATTTGTAAAAGAAACATACCCACAAACCCACAAACATTCTTCTTTATAAATACACTGAACAAACAATTTATTAGACACCTCTTACGGAAAATGGATCAGCCTCCCAGTGACACCCAAACACTGGAACTTGCCGAAGCGGTCTATAAATGGGAAGCATTGCAGTCAGCAGCAGAAGTAGACCGAATATGTGCAAATCCAAGGATTTGACCGATTTTGAACGAGGCATGATTGTTGGAGCTCGACAAGCGCAGTTGAGCATATCTGAAACCGCGAACCTCTTTATGTTTTCCCGTGCAACAGTGTCAAGGGTATTCCGTGAATGGCAGTTATGCCAAAAAAACAACCTCCAGCAAACACAACTCCAAACGAAACAAGGCCGTGGATGAACGAGGCCAACGGCGACTGGCACGAATCATCCACAGCAAAAGGACGGGAAAAGCCCAACAAATTTCAGCGCAGTTCAATGAGGGAGCATCCCAACCGATTTCGGAGCACACGGTGCAGCGCACTTTGCACCGAGTTGGGTTTAACAACAGGCGGCCAGTACGGATACCGTCCTTGTCACCGCAGAATAAAAAAGCGCGCATGCTATGGGCACACATGCATTGTCACAGGACACTGGATGCGTGGAAGAAGGCCGCTTGTTCCGACGAATCGCGGTTCCTACTACATTATGCAGATCTGACGCAGACAGCACGAGGCCATGGATCCATCCTGTCAGCAGACAACCCTACAGATGGGTGGAGGAGGAGTGCTGGTCTGGGGTGTCTTCTCTTGGGACACTCTGGATTCTCTGATATTCGCAGACACATTCCTGAATGCGCCACACTACCTGAACATTGTTGTCGATCAGGTGCACCCGTTCATGATGACTGTATACCCTCGTGGTGATGGACAGTTTCAGCAGGACAATACTCCCTGTCACCGTGCTCGAATGGTCTTTGACACGTTCGAGGAACATGACGCGGAGTTGCACCAGTTTCAGTGGCCAGCTCGATTGACCGATCTTAACCCAGTCGAGCATTTATGAGAAGAAGTGGAGAGTACTATCCGACGCCTTCCCACACTACCTTCCAACCTGCGCCAATTACGGGATGCTGTGATGTCAGCCTGGGCTGCTATTCTTCCGTAACGGTTTCAACAGCTTGTTGAACCAATGCCAGCACGTACTCAGGCAGTTCTCGTCGCTACAGAAGGTTAACACGCTATTAGCGGGGTGTCTCTAATGAATTGGTCGCTTAGACTAGCAGAGGCACCCTGGATCATTACAGTTGTAGGTTAAAAGAACAACCGCAAGAAGTTAAATAACTCAAATTGGTTTTCAGTAATTTTTCAAAACCCTGCTGTAGATGAACCTCCCATTGTTCAGATGATTCAGACCTTCAGAAAACTTTTTGTGTTTTAGCTTCTCTCTGACCAATACTCGTTCTTTTCTTCAGTGGCATTTCGATAGATATGCTTTAATATGTATGCTTTGAACTACTATTAAAGAGCACAATACAGTGTGCTTGTTTGTTTAAATAGTCGAGTTGATGTTTGAAGAGTCGAGCACAATATGTTTTCTTATCGCTTATGTCATAAATTGTCGCCCGAGAACGACCGGCGTCCTTATATACCAACCCACTGGAAGAGGAAGGGAAAGCCTTCGTCACGCGAGGACGATTCTATACTGTTCGACGGTTCCAAACACAAAAACTTTCGCCAATCGTCTGAACTGGGGACACATGTATCTGTTTGCCTCCTTGGTAGAAACTGGCCTATTAACAGATTGTATCTCGTCTATTATAATTATTTGTGTTTAGTTTTTGTCTCTGTGCTCTACAATTTCAACAAAAGGAGTGGGGTTGTTCACTGCTTTGTAATCTGTACTAGATGTCTTTGCTCTAGATGTCTTGAAGACAAACTTGTGGATTCATCACTTTGTGTGGTCTACAAGTCGTTGTTTCCTCATTTGGTACGCTTGCATCGTTGACGACCGCCTGGGAAGTTCGATGACCACTTGCTCAGTTTCTCAATAATCTGCTAATTCTTCATTATCTCCTGTTACTGCACATTTTTAAAGATTTACAAGAAAATTCTCTATTTAGTTTTAAGAGCTATCAATTCTAAGAAAAGCCCAAACAACAGGAATGTACGCATTTATTCAATTTTGTTTTATAATTCGCAGATTTTGGATGGAATCCATTACATTCCTTAATAATAAGTATTTATATTCCACACATTTGCCCTTTCCATAAATTTTCGCCAGTCGTCTTGCCATTTGTTAGGGAGCTCAAGAAAGACACGTGTGACTCTTTTGTTTCCTCAATAAACACTGCCTTATCTATGTCCTGTCTTTGCATCATCATTTTATGCTCATTGATAATAATTCTTGGAAACGAACGTTCAGTTACCGCATCATCACCATCTCGGTTTCCAAAACACTCATATTCACAGAGATTAAAGTCAAAATGTATTGGGATTTTTTCGGAAATGTTTGGATCTGCTATGCTACCAAATAAGCTAGGTGATATCTCAGCGTTGCTCGGACTCTTTTTTTTTTTTTTTTTTTTTTTTATTATTAAATTTTGCAATATCATAATGTGAATATATAGTAAAAATGAACAATTGAAAACGCTTAGAATTAATTCAGTAAAAATTCGAAAAACAAAAATATTTAATTGCTCCCAATGGATGGACTTCTTCATGTATGGCACATGTAGACGAAATAATTTCTTGATTACGTAATCTTGCTTCAAATGCTTTGTCAGCTATGTCCGCGCCAGGATTGTTGGTACGATAACACCAGCCTGTACACGAGGAGTTGCAGTACTTGCAGTCCAAGAAGGTCTACCACACACCTGACTTTGCACCTTGTGGCTTTCACCTCTTCCCAAAGATGAGGTAAAAGCTGCCATTCATCCTGGTGTCGACAACAAAACCGTAATTTTTCTTAGATGTGACACATGTTGGTGCATGTGTATGGAAAGGGATGGAGGACAAATATAAATATATACGCTATAAAACGAATTTTGAAAATCGGTTATGAATTAATAAAGATACAAACAATGGAGGCAGAACTTTTCAAAACATCCTCGAAGATTATTGATTAGTAATTATAAAACTGACGTTAATTTGAATTTTTATTAATTTTGTTGGTCATGAAAATATTATGAAAAATGAATTGTTAAAATTATATTTTAAAATACAAAGTCACATGCCAAAAGTCATGGGATAGCAGTGGGCTCTTTTTCAAGTGGTAGTAGCATCATGTGCAAACAGTATAAATATGCAAATCAGTGTCAGTAAATCAGTGTAGTTAGTGTCATGAGTAAGGGGTGAGTTATTCAGTGTGATAATTGCTACAAGACGAGAGCTATCAGATTAGGAACGTGGACTGGTATGTGAAGTACGACGTATGGGCCATTCAATATCGGATGTGGCTCAGGAATTGAACATCCCATGGTCTACAGTTTCAAGAGTCTACCGAGAGTACCAACTTCATGGCATTACCTCCCACCATGGACAATGCAGTGGTCGACCACACCTTCTCAGTGAACGGGACCAATGGCATCTAAGTAGGATGATCACCGTTAACAGGCAACTGACACTATGCTGAATGACATCAGATTTTAACCAAGGTGATACTAGAGTTGTATCTGTGAAGACATTAATGTTGTGATATCGTTAAGTTAGTTTAATTTCATTAGAAAAATAAGAACTATATCTTACTTTCTCCTAAAGTTCACTCTAGAAAGAGTGTTTGAGACTTCCCACTAAAACAGCTTAAACCAGAAGTAATATCAATACTAAATCTGGTCAATTACTAGTGTCAACAAATCTATTCAAAATATCAAAGAATAGCGACACTTAAAAATATAGTTTAAATATTAGTATATATTCAATCCTAAGTGAAAATAAGCGTTAATTAATGGTTAAAGTTTAACCTAAAAGTGAAATTATTCACAAGTTTGCATTTCAAACAAACTTATTGTATTAGTGTCACATGTATTAATGAGCAAATTATGAGTAGCGCAGTGGAATAATAAATAGCATGTAACAGCGCACAATATAGTATAAATAAAGATAAAGTTTATTGAAAATAAGCAAAGTATTGCAGATAAAGAGGAGTCAAATGAGCACCTCCTTGCAAAAACAAAATTATGAAAAACGATTCACAAAAATGCAAATAAATAAATGATTAATGTGAATACAAATATATATATTAAATCTTACGTGCACCTCAGTGCAAAATAACCTAAGCTTAACACACAAGCTTACAAATTGAACCTATGCTTCAAGGTACACTTATTCTACCAATAAATTGCATCATAGGCTTAAACGCAGGTCCTTACGTTACAATTCAGCTAGTAACCTAACTAAAGCTTACAAGCTAAACAAAAGCATACGACAATTAATGTCTTAATGTTCAGAAGCTGTAATTACTAAATTCTCCCAAAAGTAAATTACATCCAAGGCTCTAACGCAAGCCTTTACAATTACAGTTGAACTTGTAACCTAACCAAAGCTCACAAGTTAAACAACTGAATACGACAATTGACGTCTACACAGTAATTACCAAAATCACCTAAAAGTAATTTACAACAAAGGCTCTAATGTAGCCTTTACAATTATCATAAAGTCAGTTAACCTCAAACAAAGCTTTAAGAGCTAAAACTAAAGCACACAAAGCTACAAGAATAAATGACTCAAATGATAAATACAATATAATAAATATCAAGCAGCCGAACTGCTAAACTTAAGAGCTAAACAAAGCTTAAGAGCTAAAGTCTAATAGCCGGAAAATTTTATAGCTTTAAACAAAACATTGGATATAAGCTAACTAGGAATACAGCAAGTTAACTGGGTCGACCTTAAAAACCCATTACCTAGGAACGAACCTCTCAGTTAACAAAAAAATATCTTGAATCACAATACAGCAAATAAGGCTTTAAAACTAAATGCATGTATTGAAACACAAAGCAAATGCACAAAAATACAAAAACAGATTACATAACTTTTTCAGCGTACACAAGAGCAAACAAAAGCTCGGAACGGCGCACTCGCGAAAGTTAACTGTCCATACAATGGGAACAAGGATTTGACAGATAAATTTAGTCGAAAAGTCACAAATGGTAAAGTTCCAAGTCCGGGGAAGTCAATAATAAATAGTAATACAAATGTAAAAGATTACAAACGAGTTACACGTTATGAGATAATCTTTTCACCCAATTTGACGTGAGGCCACAAGAGAAACATTTCTCTTAGGGTTTTATAAAAACGAAGCCGAAGTCGCTACCGAAGTAGGCCCGTACGCCTCCGGGCCAAAACCCACACACATGCGTATTGAAACGCAGGTCCCGGCGACTTAGTTCAGGAAAAGATAGTCTGACCACATCGGCCATAAGGCATACCGAAAACGACACACTCACCAGGTAGTACAGCCGGCAGGCGACCACAACGCTCGGCACCCGAGGCAATCCGTAGATTGGCGTCGTAGCAGCCTTCTTAAGTTGAGGAAACTCGCAACTTGCTACGCACGCATTCCCCGCCAACGAAGCTTCTCTGCACGGCCAGGAATCACACGACGGGGCACTCGCCGCCTCCGTAGCCGAACCCGTTGAAGTCGCTCGAGGACGAGCCCGCTCCTCCGCCGAAGACAAACTCAGACATTCACGATGTCCTCCGTCGTTCGAATCTGTGAGTTTTTCTTTGCTCCGTCCTCGCTCGGTAGCCGCCAAATTCCTTCTCCCGCTCCGTCGATGACCTCTCGACGAGCTCGCAGAAGAGAGGCTCGCTCCTCCCTCATTGGCTGCTGCTAGCTGATGCTCCTCATGACGTCGACGAGGATGATTTCGCTTTCGTTGCGAATTGACAAATACTCTGGAGCGCAGACGATCACCTATGCCCACGGAATCATTAAAATTCCGTGACAATTAGGCATGCATATTTGCCTGAACAAAGAAAGAAACATGAAGCAAAATCTTCATATTGCACATTCAAAGTGCAAAGTAGAAATTAACTTATTTTCAATATAACCTTTTAATCCTTGTCAAGTGATTGATACTTTGTGTGTACACTGCGTTGTGTTGAAAAATAAATTAATTATTATTCAACTCCATTACGTCAAAATGACAACTCAAGTGTTTATATTTTAAGTTAAAATTTTTATATTCAAAATTAAATAGTTTTATTTATAAAAATCACACTACTATTGCTAAGAACAAAATTGAGCCTATATCAATAATTAAGATTGAATTGAATTCATAAGGGTGCACTTGTGACATACCACCGTATTCAGAATGAGCGCTCATGCTCTTGCTCTTACCATTATTGAGAACGAATTCAACAATATGAAATTTGGATTCAACAATGGTCCTGAGTAAGAGCAAGAGCAAGAGCGCTCATTCTGAATACCGGCC
>JAHWFO010057545.1:40036-51372 GCA_023313115.1 Rhysida immarginata | reverse complement strand
TCAGCACTGCAAAATGGACAGAGCAAAATAGGCATTGCTGAATTATAAATATAAGTCAATCAAGTTCTAACAATGAGCCATGAACGAGTTGGTTTCCCCAAACGATAAGTATATTTCAAAGAACGAGTCAAAAATTGGCATTCACTTCAGTTTATCATTATGGAGCAATGCTACACTCTCTATATAACTTTTCGGAATTTGACTATGCAATTCAGCAATGAATTACAGGTTTAATTTTTACGCTTCTGCGCGTCTGAAATCACAAAAACGACCCAGTCTTAAAGATCAGCATATATGAAAGAAGAAATATATTTGGAGCATTTATGGGATATGCATTCGTATCCAAAGGTTAAGCATAATTGTATATATAGCGTGTAAATCAGTTAGACGGTTGAACCAATGTGAAATTATGCTCGGATTATCTCAGAACAGTAAATATATGCAAAGTGATCACAGTGCAATAAATACAGTAGAGTAAACTATAGAGCCACATTACACGCCATGCTAGGAGACCTCCTTATTATTGATTTTGTGTTTAATATAGAGCTGAGACATCAAGTTGATCGTGTCTTGAAAGGCAGAATAATTAGGAGACTAGAAGCAGGAAAATCACAAACGGGAATCTTCAGAGAAATATACATTCCAAAAAATGCACATTCCAAAAATACACATTCCAACACGCGGAAGATTGCAAGGTTGCCAAGTGTTACAATGCATAGCATTAGCGATATTTACAATTCACTGCAAGAGGTCAGAGGACCTTACCTGCCGGGCTTCTAACAACCAAACCAACAACCAAAATATTTGTGAATGTTCACCACGATTTCTTTTTTTTTGTGTGCAATCAATAGTTCGGCCACAGCTCATTGTATGAACACGGATCATTGTGAGATATTATTTTAAGAGATAGTGTATAAAAATTTCTTTCATCCTTAGTGTAAATCTATATCATTACTTTCACAGCAACTCATATACCACCAGTTAAGATCATAATATATCACTAAAAAAAGATCAATCAACTCTCTTACTTTTGTACGTTGTGATAATTCAAATTCATTGTCAGAATGAGTGATGAGCTGTAATTGATTTTCATTATCACGAATGCCGTAATAATCAGAAACAAACACCTGTTGGGAAAGTCACAATACTTTACAAAGAACTTCAGATAACTCTTCAGAAAAATATAATGATTAAATTATATTGTTCTGAATTATTTTTATTTTTATTTTTCCTATCAGCTTTATATTATATCTATACATATAAAGCACAATATTTGTATGTTTGTACGGTTTTAATATGCAAATTGGAAATTATAAAGTTGAAATTTAACACACAGCTGTGTTATAATACCACAATGATAGAAAATATCTAAAATTAGAGATAAATCTACTAAAACATAGAAATTAATAATCTAAATATCTATCTATCTTTATATATATAGCGCCCCCGAGGCTGAAAATTTGCACAGAGGACCTCGAAGAACCGGGGAGTGTCGTAGGCTAGGTCCCGTTCACGTCTGATCTCCCGTGGCTTCCTACGCTCTCCTAATCGATATCGAAAAATAGAAGATATCTCACCAACAATATGCACGGACCAACAAAGCAAGGCAAAGTTTGGGCCAACAATCGGCAAGTTGTTTTCTTATCAACAACTAGAAGAGGTACCCGGCGTTGCCCGGGATAATTACACTTGCACAAACTTTTCCTTTCATTGTTAGTCATGAGATATTGATTGTTGATCCCTGCCTTGTGTTGGTGCATTGCGTGTTGATACCATTGTTGATACCTATTGTTGCACAAACTTTGCCTTGCATTGTTGGTCATGAGATATTTCTCATTAATATGCCCTGCTATAACCATGAATATGGATTTTTTATCGATAATTATTATTTTTCCGAAATCTGAGGTAGACAGTGACCTTCCTCATGCTTTGAAGGTCATGTATGCGAAATTTCATCAAGATCGGAATAAAACTGTAGATTTGTATAAAAAACGTACAGACAAACATCCTTCTTTATATATATAGAAGATTGGCTGTTTGTGTGTCTTTTTTGCATCAACATGGGGTGATAATAAATGCTTGCTTTAAGGAGGCTTTAAGTTTTAAGGGGATTAAGATAATAAGGACGGCTCAAGTTAGACGATTGATGATAATAAGGACGCCCCAAGTGGTAAAAATGTTGGGGCCTTTAAACTGAAGTTAGGAGCCTCAATTTCGGAGCCCTCAAAATTTACTATTTGATTTGAATAATTAAAGCTTTCTTCCATAAAATAAATTAACTTACTTTTAATTACTCTATTAATTACCTGTTAAACGATAATTTTGTGTATTTTTTATAACATTCGGGGTCGTACTTTTTATAACATTCGCATCCCGGGACCCCACGTGGCAGCTTAGTGCGCCTACCATTAAACCCGCCACTGTCTATATCTATAACATCGGTTGTCTGTTTGTTATGGTAAATAAGAAATAGTAAAAAAGCGGCAGAGAAAACAATCCCTTTTCGCGCTGTATCGTTTTTTTTGCTTCAAGTGATGAATGCCCAAGTTTCGCTTCAAGATGTCGAGAGCAAAGTGCGACGGTCTTGTTGCTCTCAGAACCGGAGTGTCGTGTTAAGACACAGTCTAAGATATCCCATAGATTATCAATCAGTGAATAACCTACCACTAACGCAAACGATGGTAAAATGGAATTAGATAAGTCTAATAAATAATATTATCAGAAAATGGAAAATTATTCAAATATTATTTATTAGAAACAAACGATCATGACATCCATAAAGAAAAAAACCAAGCCCCCATAGAAAAGGAACTGAAGCTGGCAATCGAGCACCAGATGTAGAGTAGTCGGCCACGATTCCGCGCAATTTTCGAAATCGTACGAATTTTCACCAAGTGGCTAACAACCGGGTTAATGTAGTTGCATTAAATCGAACTCTTCTTGCATGCAAGATAGCCATTGCTCTAAAAGCGATCTTAGCACTCTGGCAGAACAAAGTATAACGGGTGAATATGGATATCCACTGTATCGTCGAAGTTCACCACATTAGGACGAGTTCAGATCTAAAGTATGATTAGGTTGCCAAGAAATTATTTAGGTTGCCAAGAAATCGCGTGGAATTTTGGAATTGTTGAATATTTAGATGAACAAATGATTTTTAAAGTCAATTTTTTATGATTTCTTATTCTATTTCGGTTATTAGCAAGTTTGAAATAAGTCCATCTGCAGTAATAAACGATATTTTTTTAAATATGGGTATTTACCATAAACATTTCAAATTATTATAAGTTCTCTTCCCATGCGCCGACTGTGGTAAAACAAAGCCTACATGTTGCCACAAGTTCTTCCAAACTCAAGTATGTGGCGAGTGAAAAGGAGAACACAACCACAGCCACGGCTGAAGAAACGTCAGATCAAAGTATTGTTTTATTTTTATTTTATTCCTTCCTTTTTCGAAACCACATGCAGTATTCTACACATATGTAGAAATCGGATGGAATCTCAGATTTAGGAAAATAGAGAAAATATGCTTTCTTTAAACTGGGGTAGAACTGCTAGAAGGCCATAGTTATAGAGCACCATGTATTGGGAGCATTTTAAAAGAATTCTTTTCGGTTTTTCGATATGATTTTTACTGTATTAATTCTAACATTTTTTCGTGTGTTCATTTTCACTGTATGTAGCTTTATTTCCACTATTTTACACTCCTAGAATCTTCAAATTTTCTTGAATGTCCTTTTCAGTAACTGTTTCATTAGAATTTCTCTTGCGTCTATGAAACGAATACCATACTTGACTGACACGCCGCCTGGCGTGATGAAAATCAATGGCACAGTCTATCGACTAGTCGTGTTTGTATGTGGGCTCAACAATGGATGATGAAATCATGCCATAGCGGAAGAAAAAGACAGGCCCCCGCCACTGAAAAGTCATCTGACCAAGTTAGTTCTAGCATTAACCTAACGTTCATTGGTTCCAACAAACGAAAAAATAATGATTGCTAAAATCCAAGATAGAAACAGTGAAAGTTACGTTGTTGCTTCGACTAAGAAGATCAGGTAATTTTCAATATCAGGGCCTGTCTTTTCATTAACTATAATGCTTGCCTTAATGATTCACGTTTTAACGTGGATAGTTATAAAAAAATTATAAATAAATAAACAAACAAAGAAACAAATAAATAAATAAATAAATAAGTAAAAAATCATTTATATTTCTTTTTTATTGAAATCTTCGGAGAGATATAAGAAATTATTCTAAAACAAATAATAATATGACTTCTACGGCTAGCAGCTGTTGAAGCTTTTGCTAAAAAAGTGAAGGTACACTGTCTAATGAGTTAATAACTGCAGAAAGTTTATTTTTCATATGATTTTGGTTATATTGTAACTTCCTTTAGAGATCTCAACTTATTGAGTGAGAGGGCATTTCTTGCTGCTAAAACTGATACTATCAATATAAACAACCACATTCAGGACATGAGTCCATATTCTGTGACTGAATACAACTCGATTGAAATGGTTTTATATTGACGAGGAATGTTCCTGAACTCCCTCAATCCATTTATGAATATTCATCCCTTTATTTTTGATATTCTAAAATGTTAAGGATGCAATATCGAATTTTCTTAAGTAAAATCAATCAGATATAAAAGTGCGAGCATTTAAAGAATTCTTTTCGGTTATTCCAAAGTGAATATTTAATTTAAAGGATTTTTCATTTGTTCATATTCATGTTGAAATTCAGATTTTACAAAATTTCATCAAACAAACAGACCGAGCAACACCGGTCATTTCAGCCTGTATTCCATACAATGACAAAGGGAAGGCTAGTATTCCGTACGAACTAATGAAGGCTAGTATTTCATACATCATCTTGGTGGCTTTTTTTGGACTAACATGAGATGTAATTTACCCATCTTTGTTTAGTCTAAGAAGTACAGAGAGTTCCCAATGGAAACACCAAACGAAGGTGTGAGATTTTTAATTAATTAAAATCGTCTGTGTTTATTTCTTCTTCCTCTTTCTTTGGTGTTATTTAGTTCAGATCTATGGCTCTTTTGGCTATTTAATGCCAACTTTGTAGGGGTAACTTTTGCCATTGTTTTATTGTTAGCATGATGATGGATTCCTTTGTAGAGAAAGGACTCAAGTTTAAAAAAAAATTGAGCGAGGGTATCTTCAGGAATGCAACTGCATCATTTTCATAATTCTGTAAACAATAATGTACTTAATGAACTCTGAGAGGAGATGAAACGACTGAAAAGGTCTAGAGACATATCAACAATTTCATCCTTCAGTGTTTTAATGAAAACTCATTGTTAAATGCTTCAACAAATTAGTTCCAAAAGAAAGTGCTTTTGATGTGAGAAGGCAGGTCACATAGGAAGGCTTTGCAAATAAACAGAAATACTTATTAAGGCTGGTTTCCATTTAGCATCAGTTCGGCGTCTCGTCATGTGCGGCGTTCTTTTTGCTTCGGCGTCATTTTATGCAATCATCGCCTGTGAGATGCGCCCTGATTAGCACACGAACGCGGTCGTGTTCCATTTAGCGACTTTCAACCGTTAACTTGACTCTGGTCTGATCTGATTGGTCGAGTCACTGCAAACAATTGTCGCTCTCTCAAGGTGATGGAAAAAGAGGTTATCAACCACTCCGATCACGTTCACGCTTTGAATTTATTACTATATCATTTTTACTTAATAAATAAATGATTCTCCAAATTTTTATAACCTGTTTATTAATAAATTCACGAGGGAAAAGTCACGAGAACCCGTGTCTGCAAACAGCAGCAATGGCAGCCATGATTCTCCATCTGAATCAGTGAAGACAACTACCTAGAATCCATAGCGAAGTAGATCGCACCTGATTGGCTAGATCAAAAAGACGCCTGCAAAAGACGCCTAAAAATCTAGCCATGCCAGATTTTGAAAAGACGTGTGACCGACGTCGGACTGACGCCGAACAGACGCAGATGCTTAACAGACGCTAATTGGAAAACGAGTGCATTTTTCAAAAATTCCCAAAAAAGACGCAGACGCCTAACTAACGCCAAACTGACGCTAAATGGAAACCGGCCTTTAGAACTATTAAGACTGAACCTTAATATAATAACTTCAATGGTAACTACAAAGTTAACTAAAACAATATTGACAAACTTTCAAGAAGTCATTCCTGGTCAGAAAAGGAGGAAAAACCTCATATGAACATCCAAAGTAAAGTTATAAAGATGAAATGTTTTTGTTTCTTTGTCCTTCTTTCACATTGACTCAGAGCGAGGATTGATGTTGGTTACTGTATGGAGATAGTCGAGGGCTCTAGAGTGATATAGTCTACTTTCTACCATGGGAAACTATCTCTGTCCCACGGGGAAACACCGCCTTTCCTAAATCCTTTTGAAATTCACTGCTTTTGTTTTGTAATTCCCCTCAACAGATGGCGCGGGCGAGCGAAGCCACGGGTAGCAACTAGTATGCCTACAAGTGGATACTTAATCTGTAATAGAGCAATTTTACAGATCATGATAATATTGTCGCAGTAGTTGGGTCAATGTTACAAATATGTTCAAAGTACTTGTACCCATCTCACACAAATGCCAAAAAATGGTTGCAAACGTTTTATGCTTCAGGTGGTTTTGTCTGTTGGAGTACTTTTCTGAGTACATCCATACGGCTTCTTGGCCATTCCCATAGGCTTCTCTGTATGTGAAACCCATCTCAGCTTTTTCCTTTTATGAAAACTAGACTATTGCACCTCTGCTGCACGACAATCACTAAAAAGTATCTCTGTAACAGAAAAAAAGCACACTTTCCGTATTGTTATTGGTGCAAAGGGTTATTGCCATTTCCTTAGAAACTATGAATTTCTAGATATATGTTGATATGAAGTTTTTGTTCTTTTTCCTGTGAGAAATCACCCTGTAACATATGTTTACTAGTAGAGTACATGAATTGCGAAGTGTAAGAAGTAACATTACAAGTTGATAATTGAAATATGTTAAATTTAATTTTCCGATTGATAACTGAGAAATACAGATTGAATTTTGTAAATAAATTATTAAATAGGAACTTCAACCCAATATTGAATTGTTATGCAGTAACCATGTTTATAATGTTGCTAACGTAATCAGATTATATCAGTCAGTTACTTTTGATTTGTAATAAGAAGGATTAGTTTTAAATGCCCTACTTAATTTACCTCCACTTTGTCCCATGGTGAGAAACTGCGGGCTCTAGAATACCATGAGGTTCTTAAGCAGGAAGAATTACTGGTTTTCTGAGGGTACCTCTATCCTTTTGGTTCTGGTGCCAGGAGATTCACTGAATGAGAACAGCATCCATCCGACTATCCAGTTGGCTGACACTTCCCAGCCTGCTTGTGTAAGCTATGGCTCTGATGCTTTCAACTTTTTTTTCGATTCTTCAGGATGCCATTTAAGTGATTCCAGTCTTTCTTTTCTTATCAGTCGGTAGACTCGTTCACCTTCCATCATGTTGAATCATGGGAATCACTTCCTCTCTGAAAATTTTTGCCTTTCCTCTGTATTTACCCGATTATGCTGCTTCTTCCTGTGTTATGCAAGTTTTCCCCTCCAATTGGTTTACATGTTGATCTTTTCATTTTTGATAAAACTACTGCGTATTGGAGGGGATGACCAAAGCAGTAATCGATGAACAGCTGATTCTTGGCTTAATACCATGCCGTCGGTGTCATGTGCTCTTCCAATCTCTTGAAAATTGTACCTAATGTTTTATGTCAACCTGTATACTAAGCATTTTAATTTAAAGGTAGTTTTTTTATCATAGTTAACACAGGAAATCAAGTCAAAATACACCAGGAGTGCCATCCTCTGATCCTAGTAACAAATGAGACGTTGAAGTTTCATTCTCATTGTTGAATGTTGCTCCATTTGGCATCTAGTGGGCTTCATGATCCAACATCCCAATGAAGGATATGATTCCTGTGCTCTTATGATTGCTATGATGCGAACTGAAGGATAATAGAACAGCAGCTTCTCTCTACTGTTGCTATGATCTCTTCTATGATCAAATGTGCCTGACCTGTTCTCAAATTAAGACCCCCTTTTCTGCACGACACCTTCAAGTTCCACCACTCATCCCACTATTCAAACATTTTGTAAACTCATTGCATACGCTGAAACATTTTCATTGTTTGCGTAACTGTATTAAACAGGAAATAAATGATATCCCATTGGACAAGGTTGGAAGAATCGTAATGATAATGTGATGTAGGTAAAGCGTATTTTTTACTAAACTGAACTTTCGTTTTAAGAACCTGAGCTGGTTCGCTCAGTATCTGTGTTTACTTTCCAGCACGTCAAATATTTGAATACTAATGCATGCACTCTAAAATGTATAGGAACGACAATAACAACACATTTGTAAAACGAACTTCTTTAGATTAACCATAACTGCTACTTACATGGGGAAGGGATTTATTATAACATTTTTGAATACTTACTTTCATTGCCGTTAGGGAACAATTCGGGTGAGTCTGAAGGTGGAAGATGATCTTTGTTCCCGGGAATTTACCTTCACCCACTAAAAGATAGAATTATTCATAATCCATAAAATATCACATGTATTCTAACCTAAAAACACTTGAAAAAACGCCCATTAACAAGTTTCTAAATTGAATAAATTTAATAATTCTAATAATTGTCGCTTTTTAATAAATTGCTGCAGTAATATGCAAGTACAGCTACCTACATACAGGTTGTTACAAAGGTGTGGGAATCATCGCAGAAATGATAGAGAACCTAAACAGTCTCAATAATTGTTTTTAAATTACAAGCACTTTTTCTTCTACTGCTTGCACCTGAGTTATGGATTGTAGTCAAACCAATCTGGCAGCTGCATAATCATGGGATAAATAACATTATTAAGTATCGAATGGTGTTTTGTGCTATTAGTAGAACGTGCCTGTCCGTCTCTAACTCGATCTTCTCAAAGCATTTTCAAAACCTTCTTTTGCCAATCGAGAAATATGGTTTATCGCACGAACCATTTTGAAGATGGTCGAAACGATACCATGTCACGTACTCTAATGGTACCATTAGGACATCCCCTAAAATTTTCAAGGCGACAATAGTAAATAATACAAGACACAACTAGCAATCACGAGCTATCAGCATATATACAGGGTGTAAATGGACGACGTTTCACAAAGTTAAGGATATGTAGAGGATGAAACTCGGAGCAAAAAAGTCTAGTCGCGTTTTTCGTCTGTGGCTCCATTAAAAAGTTATAGCGCTATAAAGTTTGGTATCGATAAGGAATATCGGTATCGGCCAGGGTGATTCTAAAAGGTCATGCCCAAATGAAAAGGCAGGTAGAGGGTAAAATTCTGAGTAAAAAAGTCTAGTCGCGTTTTTCGATCTGAGGCTCCTTTAAAAAGTTATAGCGCTTTAAAGTTCCGTGACGTCACTTCCAGAAAACTATCTTGGTACAGACGCAGGCAATTTTTAACTTAGCGCTTTAACTTTCTAACGAAGCCTCAGATCGAAAAACGCGACTAGACTTTTTTGCTCAGAATTTTACCCTCTACCTGCCTTTTCATTTGGGCACGACCTTTTAGAATCACCCTGGCCGATACCGATATTTCTTACTGATACCGAACTTTAAAGCGATATAACTTCTTAATGGAGCCACATATCGAAAAACGCGACTAGACTTGTTTGCTCAGAGTTTCATCCTCTACATATCCTTAAATTTGTGAAACGTCGTCCATTTACACCATGTATAGTTAAGTGCATTTTTGGCAATCGATAAGTATAGTTCGATTATTGTCAAATTTGATTCAGTAGTACCTCTATTAATGATTCCATTACGGTACCGCTGGAAATTTTCAATGCTAGATACAACTTGTAATATATAAAACAATTTGGAACGACATTTCATGAAAGAATGTTTAAGAATAGTTAGTATGTTCATAGATGGTCGAATTTGATTCAGTTGTACCTGTGCTAATGTTTTTGGTGTGGTACAACAAGAAAATTTTCAATGCTAAGATACAGCTTATAATATATCAGATTGCCTATGGTGGCTACTAGAGTAACTTTAAAATCAACTCGGCTTCCAGCAGAATGTAATTAATCCAATTTACCATCAAGTAATTCCCTGTTTCTACGTGCAGCGCTCATCTAGTACATATCCACATGGATAACCCATCGAGCCACTCCTCATTTTCTTCATGAGTCACACAAGAAAGAATCAGAAACCGAAATCACAGTGATCCAATAAACTTTTCATCCAAACCGATTATGTCCCCGTAGAATTTTGTAGCTTTAGACTTCTTAAAAGAGAATTTGGAAATGTCGGTCTACAACATAGGAGTCTATGGCACCTGTGTGAAGAAGTGTTGAACAACAATCCTATTTGCAATGCTTTGCAAAAGTTTGTTACAATAGAAACTGCCCTGTGAGGTGATTGTCTATCATAAGAAACATTACATTGAACACAACAGATGGTGGAGGAAAGGTATATCAATCAGAAGCTAAAGGTCAAAATCGTTCAATTTTAACTGCTTCAACCTTCTTTAAAAAATAATTAAAAAAAATTTACACCATTAAATTAAAGAAGAACAACATTTATTACCTCAAGGCTGTTGGTAATACTTACAGTAAAGGAGGCGATGAAAAAACCATTTTTGCTCTGCAGTCAAAATAATATTGTTTCATCGCATTCTCTACTATTATTAAATTAAATAAAAAGGAGCAAAGTTATCCCCGTAGGATTTTCATTTACCTGTCTTCACGTTAGCACATGTTCCAAAGCTATGAAATATTTCTGAGATAACTATTTTCTTCTCTTTCACCTAAAAAAAAGGTTATCATAAAAATATTAAATAATGGATTTTTTTATCAGAATCCAGTGTATCCATCCAGGGCCTGTATGGCTAGAAATTGACGAGTTGGATTGGATGTACATGGATTGAAGACAGCCTGTATGAAACATGTAAATGGGGTATGCTTTCTACCGACCATGTTCTAGAGGGAGGGACATGATTACGCCCTCGATAACTTAAAGTTATTCATTCTTGCAGTGATTCTAAGCCGCTACCTTCCCTAATATCCGTGGAAATAGCTAAAAACAAATCATCAAACTAACTAATCCCTCAAGCAAATCATTTGGGGGAGGCCGTGGCCTGGTGGGCTTTCACTGAATACAACTTCTGCGAAGTTAAGCTACATCAGGCACGGCTAGTCACTGGATGGGCAACCATCCATGATAGCCAATCTTCACCCACCCATCCCCCCAGCTGCTGCGAATCCAGGTCCATCCAGGGACCCAACTCGTCAGCCTCTGGCCATAC
>JAHWFO010057545.1:22403-33123 GCA_023313115.1 Rhysida immarginata | reverse complement strand
GATGACCTCAGTGCTTCCGCTACTTTTCTATACCTTCCTCGGGAGGATTAATTTCTTGTTTTTTTTTATTTCTTGAAGTTTTTAAAATACATGAAATTATATAATTAACTTTCTTCAGGCGGCTCTATTTTCACGTCCTGACCTTTTGTAGACCTTGACAGCACGAGACCATGGACCCACCCTGTCAGCAAACAACCCTACAGGCGGATGGAGGAGGAGTGCTGGTCTAGGGTGTCTTCTCATGGGACACACTGGGTCCTCTGATATCCGTAGACACATCCCTGAATGCGAGAGACTACCGGAACATTTTTGCCGATCAGGTGTACTCGTTTATGATGACTGTGTTCCCTAGTGGTGACGGACAGTTTCAGCAAGACAATGCTCCTTGTCACCGTGCTCGAATGGTCTTGGACTGGTTTGAGGAACATGACGCGGACTTCTACCTGCTTCAGTGGCCAGCTCGGTCGCCCGATCTCAACCTGATCGATCATATGGGATGAAGTGGATAGAACCATCGGACGTCTTCCCACACAATCGTCCAACCTGGACCAATTACGGGACGCTGTGATGTCAGCCTGGACTGCTCTTCCTCCGCAACGGTTTCAACACCTTGGTTAATCCATGCCACACCTTAGTTAATCCGTATTCCGGTAATTCTCGCCGCTAAAAGAGACACAACACGCTATTAGCGATGTGTCTCTTATAAATTGGTCGTTCAGTGTATAAAACTAGCTAAACCGGTGCGACTTAGATTCACACACAAAAAAGTCATTTTTGAAGTTTTGCCTATTTGTCTTAAAATTACGTATCATTCGGGCATTTCGCTGACTTCTATTCTCCAAACACTTAGCGTACACTTTTCCAGAAATGCAGAGCAAAGAGATGTCTGGATACTTGTTGCAGTCTCTCTGATCTCCCTTTTTGAAGATAAGAATCACTTAGGGGCCTGGTCATTGCTTAGCTGCCTGGCCAGATATCCAAGCAAGCTGACACACTCAAGTCAGCCAGGTTGCCCTTGAAGACAATTGCTTTATTAATTTTTTTTTTAATTTTTTATGTATATCTAACAAACTTTCATTTTACGTTAACGTTAACTTTTAAAACAGATGAATAATTTTTTGAGAATAATTTACCTTTATAGTTTCCACACGTAAATCTGGAGTAGTGCGAAATATATCCCACAAATGTGAAGTGTTTATACTCCTTTCATCAGCTAAAGCGAATTCAAAATATACACATGCTTTGTCTTTCCTCCATTCATTAACGTATCTTGTTGGAGCCGGATGACAGATTACGACGTCAGGAAATTTGATTTTTTCTTCGTATTTTATGTAGGAATCGACTCGAACAGCTTCCGAGGTAAACAAACTATATCTGTCGTAGCATTGATATATTAAGAGCGCAAAACATAACAAGGAGCAGAAGATTTTGATCCATACAGATTTTTTTCGTAAATTTTTACCATACTGTAAATTAATTGAGTTTAGACCATGATCCTTAACTTCGTTTAAGACAATTCGAACATATTTACGTAACCTTCTCTTTTCCATTTATGTATTTGATCTTAATACAGTTTTCATATGATTATATATACTTGTATAAATTAAAGGCGAATTAGTGAAGTCGTACTGTTGTTATTGACTGGTTTTGAAATGCATCATGAAAAAATGAAGATAATCTGTATTTTCTATAGGTTTTACTTGTAGCTGACTGGTTATTATTGATGGACCAAACCTATTCTTATCTCCATAGAAACTCGATTGACAAGTCCCTATAACAACATTCTTCAAACAACTTAAGAAAGAAAACTTCATTTAACGAAGTTGCAGCAGTGAATAAGAAATTCTCAAGTGCTCTTGTAGAATTTTATCTTATAATTGAATTAACCACTTGTTTTCTTCTTATAAGGTGATGATGGATGTAGAAGAAAAGAAGGACGAGACACGACAACGCTAGAAAAAAGGTAAAAAAAATTAAAATTGAAGTGAGGGTGGTAAGACTTATAAACTGAGTTGGGTATTCAAGTAAGGTAAATGGTTGAAAATAAACGAACACAAAAGCAGGGTCGTGTGAATCAAAGTGTTTTTAAATCATTTGGATTCGAATTTTAATCGGAATATTGAGAATATATAGTGCGATAATTATGAAAAAGAATTTCTTTTTCTTCCTTAAACTGTACAAAATAAGACAGTAACAAAAATGTAGATCTATAGAAAAATTGTCAATAGACTTTATAATATATGCAGTCAAATATATTCATTTGTACACGTACAATATAAGAACTGATATAATCAGCATCACCTGCTTAAAATATCGACTAAAAGTGAAAAGACATGTCACAATTTTTGACATAAAAAAACAAAAAAATATTATGAGCTAAATACTTGAAGTATTAATAATCAATAGGTGCTCCCTTTTGTATTAATACCTCAGCAATACGTTTTTTCATAGAAGCAACAAGTGAAGAAAGAACATTTGCTGGAACCTTCTTCCAGCTTAGTTGATTTTTTAATTTCATATCCTGAGCTTTGTCAAATTGCCGTCCACGATGGTAAACCTCTCTGGTTAGAATTCTTCAAAGGTTCTCAATCGGATTAAGCTCGGGAGATCTTTCTAGCCAATCAAAAAGTGGAATATTATTGCCATCAAACCACTGTAGAATGGTTTCACTTTATGAATAGGCGCATTATTTTGCATAAAAATTCCACTTCATCTCCCACATTTGTCCCAGCATGGCAACAGGCAATATTGTAGTATATCTTGGTATGAGTTTGCATTCGCTTTTGATGACGTGAAGACCAATGGCGATTTCCCATGTCATAACACTTGCACCTTCTTGTTAGGGCATTTAAAGGTATTTCCAATGTGCATCTGCCCGTCCGTCAGCCTGTCTGTTTGTTTGTTTGTGGGTGGTCTAGCGTTCGAACGCTCCCGAATTTTCGACTTATGTTTTCGCTGTTCGAGAACTTAGGCAAAACGACAGCCTGAGTTTATTAGTGGAAAAATTGAGGAAATACTTCCGCTTTAAAGGGTCAAAAATAATAGAGGGTACCACGGTTTTCTTTACACAATTCCATGTGCATTGATTAATCTATGCATTGATCAATGCACTTCTCACTTTACCATTCGATTGCTAAGGCAGAGAGAGGAATTATGAATTAAATGAAGACATGTGATGATCTTCCTTGGTGGTCAAAATAAGCCAAAATTGGTTCACTTGTACGCGTTGTAATTTTACAAATATCGCCTCATTGAAAATCTTTAATTCCAAAATATGGCATGTAATATATCAGAAAGTTTGGAATGACGTGTCATGAATGAATATAATGTAAAATTAATGATAGTCGCAATTGGATCAAAGGTATGTGATTTTGTGGTACCATTATCGTCCATTGGAAACTTTTAATACAGTGTGAATACAAAAGTCTGAACCCCCCCCTTTTACTTTTTGAACCAAAGCAAATATGTCAATTTTGATGAATCCAATGAATTGGAAGTTGTGGGTGGCCTATCACATGGTGCACTTTTCATCTTCCCAAATATGCAAATTAGGACCCATTCAAAATTTATCTCAAAAACCGTAAGAGATAGAGAAAAAACACAATTGCAAACTTGTTCAGCATAAAAAAACAAAAAAAAAAATCATCCAAATCGGACCAACAAATCACCCGCAATCACGTGGTGAACTGTTTGTAGCTTACCAAGAGTCACACTGCACAAACAAGTTACTTCAAACAGTTTAAAAAAAGTTAATCAACAAAATGCTCGACGTGACGACCGTGGGCACCATAACACAATTGGGCACGAAACCTAACTGACGCCAAAACATCGGCAAGCATGGCAGATGTCACTCCTCGGCTCGCTTCCTGGATTCGTTGAACCAGATCCTCCAGTGAGGCGGGCTGCGTAGCATAAACCTTGTCCTTCAGGTATCCCCACAAGAAAAAGTCAAGTGGTGTAAAATCAGAGGAGCGGGGTGGCCAACGAACTGGTCCTCCATGGCCAATGCATTGTGGTCCAAACATCTCACTTAGACGCTCGCGAACGACCAACCCGTAATGTGGAGGAGCTCCATCGTGCTGAAACCACGTGCGCTGATACAAGGCCAATGGCAAATTGTCAATGAAGTCTGTGACTACCACGTTGAGAATTTCAGCCAGGTAGCGTTCTGCAGTCAGTGTTCCATCGTAAAAATAGGGTCCAACCACAGTGTCATTGTACAATGCACACCACACATTGAGACTCCAGTTCACTTGATGAGTTGCTTCTCGCAGACATCGTGGGTTTTCGTCTGCCCAATGATGATGGTTGTGCCTGTTGATAACTCCATCCCTGGTGAACTGGGCTTCATCTGTCCACAACACCTCATGAATGAAGTTTGGATTGTCATCCAGGCAGGTAAATAACCAGTTGCAGAAGGCGGCCCTAGCAACATAATCCAATGGCAATAATTCCTGGTGACAATGAATATGGTATGGGTGAAAATGATATGTGTGTAGAATGTTGAGAACAGTTCTCTGATGGCACCCAACCTCTGCAGCAATTGCTTTGCTGCTTGTGTGGCGGTTTACAGTAACTGCAGCCAGAGCTAGTGTTGTTGTATCCTCGTCGCCTTGTGCCCTTGGTCGTCCTCGTTCTGCATTAACATTCTCTGTAGCCTCGAATCTTTGAATAATGTGACGCATTGTTTGACGAGATGGATGGCGTTCGTTAGGGTATCTGTCTCGATACAACCTAACTGCAGCATATAGGTTTCTCCTTGCCTCTCCGAAGCAGAAGATCATGTTGACCATTTCCGGAACAGTGTAGCTTTCCATCCTGGAATTGTTCCGTCTTCTGTGTGCTGAAACATGCCTTTTATTTGTTTTTCCGCATGAAAGTGAATGTGAGTATGGTAATTTATGTTAATTTTTGATTTGCATGCTTTACATGGTGGAAATATCAACATTCAGTTTTCCTTGTGTTGTGTGACTGTAAGCTACAAACAGATCAAATGAAAACCTGATTGTGGGTGATTAGTTGGTCCGATTTGGATGATTTTTTTGTTTTGTTTGTTTTTCTATGCTGCACAAGTTTGCAATTGGGTTTTTTTCTCTATCCCTTACGGTTTATGAGATAAATTTTGAATGTGTCCTAATTTTCATATTTGGGATGATGAAAAGTGCATTATGGGATAGGCCACCCACAACTTCCTATTCATTGGATTCATCAAAACTGACATATCTGCCTCGGTTCAAAAAATAAAAGGGGGGTTCAGACTTTTGTATTCACTCTGTATATAAAACAGTCTAGAATGACGTGTCGTAAATGAATATAAGATTAACCTGACGATAGTCTATATTGGTTCAAACGTACATGAAATTGTCTTGCAATTATGTTCTATAGGAAACTTTTAATGCTAAGTTAAGGCTTGGAATATACAGAGTGATCCAGAAGTCGCGCACATCCAATTCGATTGTCTGAACATTGTATAATACAAATTTGTAGTTGAAAAGTTTCCTCAAAAGGCTTCTTTGAAACTTTTATAACTTTAAAACTTTTATGTTGTAAAAATACAGGGTATCCCGTAAGTGGTGGTCGTAAATTTAATAGTATGCATATTCAGTAGCAAGGAACAAATATTCCTTATGAACATAGGTCGGACAACGCACTGTTTCCGATAAAAAATGACTTCTTGACAAATGGAGCAACAACCCGTACAGGTATTCCTTTGGTAGTGTCTCGTGTACCTTGTACTGATAGTAAATGCTCAAAATGTCCACCATGAACACGGCAGCATGCTTCAGCTCTTCTCCTCAAAGAGGCATGCAAACGTTCGAAAAGACCAACATTCTGTCGCATGTTCTCAGGGCGTTCACAGTATCCACTCGTTGCGCGTACACGTGCTCTTTTAGATAGCCCCAGATGGAAACGACCAATGTGTTCAATTTCGGAGATCGAGGAGGCCATGGACGTAGTCCACCCCGACCAATCCACCAGTGATTCCGTACGTGAAATGCATATCCACCAACTCGGTATTGCTGTAACCTGCTGCTCCAGCCATGTAGTCTTACTCAAATCCAGTCCAGGAGTGCGTTCATCTACATGCGATGGCGAGACATCGATGGAAAAAGAGGCGGAGTTTCACGTGAAACGTCATCATCGTGGTGTCTTGTCTCAAAACCCCGTTCCTCTACATCGAACGACTGTCTCGCGACAGGAGGGGGTGCTCTCGCGAGGCCGACCTTCGCAACGACGCAGAGAGAGTGCGAGTGTGCGAGGCAGATAGAAGATCGACACTCAAAATAAAATGGCGGATTTGGAAGAGTGTGGTAGTGATGGACAATTTTTAGTCTTGTTAGAAGAAGGTGTGGAAGAGAAAACGAATAGAAAAAGATTTAGAAAGAGTGTAGATCCCTTTATTGAGATGTCAGAGGAAGAATTTATTCACAATTTTCGGTTATCGAAAGCTGCGGCAATTCACAACAGCGTGGCGGGGGACCTAAGCCAACAGCGCGTTAACACGTCGTCGACGCTGACTGTACGGCAGCAAGTCCTAATAACACTACGTTATTTAGCGATGGGTGCCTTCTTAGGCAATATTGTATCGGACCTAAATTTTAAATGCTCAAAGAGCACCGTCAGTCGGACATTACATGCCGTTACCCGGGCCATCTGCGACTGCATGGCCCATCTAATTGCATTCCCTATGACCGAAAAAGAACGGCGTCAATGTAAGCGAGGGTTTTTCGCTTTAGCCCGTATGCCCGGCTGCTTAGGTAAGCGATTAAGAAACGCTCGTGTTGATTTTATGTACATATTTCAGATAATTATTTATAGGCTGCCTTATTTATAAGTGTTGTAAAATTTCAGATGGTACGGTCATCGCTATTCAATCACCGCGAGATGATGATCCCCAATTTTCTGAAGCTCATTATTTCTCGCATAAAGGCTATCACGCCATCAATACCTTAATAGTAAGTTTTTTTTCCATACTTATAATTTGAACAAACAAAAATTTTTAATCTGTTAAACTGTTAAGCAGGGGCATGTCAATTGTTACCCCCCCCCCCTTTTCCAACACCACCCTCTCTTTGTAAACTTAAATTATCCTCTCCGCGTCGATAATAATCGTATACATCAATATGATTACAGACACCTTAATTTAAGGTACACCCGTGTTATTAAGTCTTTTATGAACAATACAACAGTTTGAATTAAAGGTATAGCAATCATTTTATTATGATAAATGAATTTTTGTGAATATAGGAGCAACAGTGTTTATCTTTACACATTTATTTGCTGTAGCAGACATTTTATATTATACAGGTCTTACATCAGATAACAGATTTTTCTAATTATTCAGTGTGAAAGCATCTGCAGTGATTTCAAGTTGGGTATATGTTATATGTGCAGAAAACATTCACTTTCTAAATTGAGAAGGTTGAAAAATGTAATTTCTTGAAAAATTAACCTAATGACTTTAAAAGAAAAATAAATGAGCCTTTTATACAATCTGGGACCCAGGCTTTTATGTCAAGTTGTTAGTATAGAGCTGTGTGTACCTAACTGTTTTTTTTTTCGTCTCTTTTCATGCAGATCTGTGATAGTCAACTTAAAATTACATACATTGACGCCACCTCGCCAGGGTCAAACCATGACAGCTTTATATGGAACAATTCAGTAATGATGCAGAATGCTGAGGATGGACTCTTTCATGAAGGGGAATGGCTATTAGGTAATTTCTAACCCTTGTTAAATTTTTAATTATTATTAGCATGATATTTTGTACAAGACAAAGTGCTCCAAATGTTTTATTTCATATGGCATATAGAAAAACAAAACATATACATGAACAGGAACAATAAGGCTATATTATAGCCTATGTTTCAGGGAGGAATTTTGTAATAACAGAATAATGAATTAATTTTTGCTATATTATACATAATCATCTGTGTATTCTCAATATTGCTGATTCCATATTTCACGATTCCCTATGACAGTGATTCAGGAGCAGTTAACTGGTGTATTTGAAGGTAATAGTTAAGAATACATGAGAATAAAAATAAAAATTAAAAATAAATAGGATATAAATTCCTCAAAAAAGGCCAATATTCCAAGCCCTAAATAATAAAAAAAATTTCCAAACTATTAAGCTTATCCCTAACAATAAAATGTTTAAGGGAATTATATTTGTTATTTTAGGGGCTTGAATTTTTATATCTGAATATAAGCATATCAATATATATAAAAGAAAAAGCGAAAAATGTGTACACTCACTCATCACGAAATTTGCAGAAGTATGAAGTCTACAAACTTGAAATTTGGCAAGTACATATATACTCTTGGCTTCTAGGTGCTCGCAAAGAAAGGGGTTTATTTCGGTTGGTACTAAGTTATGTTGGCAAAGTTTAGTTAATTGTGTTGTTAGTTATTTTGATATGGTGGAACCCTACAAGACCGAAAAATTGGGGTGACTTGTAGAGCTGGCCTTCATAGTTGCTGAGCTTGACAACATATTCAGATTTGGCCTTATTTTTTCAGATGGATAATGAAGAATAAGGAAAAATTTCATGAAATATTACCATGACTTTGTTCAGAGGGGGAAGCAAAATAAATAGTATTTAAGGGGTGATACTTTAAAAGAAACCCCGAGAATGAACGTGGCTCGTTAAAAGACTTATTTTGGTTTAAAAATGCAATATTTATTTATAAAATATCAAAATATTCTATACAAAGGAATGTTCTATACAATATGATTTAATTGAGGAATAGGCATTGCGATCTCAATTACAAAAGAAAATATTTCTCGAAATAAAATAAAGAAATACTTAAATGTACGTTAAATACAGCAAAACACTGTAACGAGAAATATTAATCACTACATTGAGCGAATTGAGATTAAATATAAAAAAATGAGACAGACCAATTCCTTATATAGAATAAGGAAAAGAAATTTCAAATTCCCATTAATGTCTAAAGAAAGACTGCGAAATGATAATCAATTATTAATGGAAATAAAAATTGAAATGTGCAACATGGCGTCCCTTATGCGCTTTATTCTTGAAATAGTATTAAAAGAAATTTCATTATTACCTTATGGGGTAACCCGCAAAACAATGCTGCTCGCGGTTGGTTGATGGCTGCCGCGTGAAAGTGAGAAATTCAATAAAAAAATAAACATCGAACGGCAGGGTAAAAGAAGGCCAAGTAGCGACTGAAACGTACAACATGTTTATTAAATTTCTTTATAGAAAAGCGGTTGGTTTATGTCTCCTATTGAAAAAAATAAATTGAAAATAAAATGGTTCATGGATTGAGTTTGACTAAGGATGACATCTACATGCAGTTTCTAAATTAAATTTATTAACCTATTTAAAAAAAAAAAACAGATATCAAGGAAATGAAAATCAAATTAATAACAATACTAATGAAGAAAGAAACATACAGGTTAATAATAATAATAATTTAATTTAATTTAATTTAATCAGATCAGAATGTACAAGCAAATACAAACTGCCCCTACAGGTGGTAAAACCAAGCGGGGGAAGGAATCAAAAGAAAAAGATTACATTTCGGAACAAATAAATCGAAATCAGATATTTAAAATCTTAAAAATAGAATGGATTCGGTCATTAAAAATGTCTACATCTTTATGAGAAAGGTTTTTATTATACAAAGTAACAAGTTTATACGAAGGAGTAATCTCACCAATATTTGTCCTCGAACTAGGAGTTATTAAAGTAAGACACTTATGACGACTTTTTCTAGGAACTGACAGCCCGATAGATGACAGAACCTCGGGCATCCAAACAGCCCAGAAACAATCCTCTTAAGGACTTTAAGAAAAATATTACCAATGATATTGGAAAGAGTAAACACATTTATAAATTCCATATTGAGATCATGGAGAAAATTTTTTATAGACTTGTTATATTTTTTTGAGAGAAAATTTAAAAATGCAAGAAATTTCTTTTGTAGAAGTAAAAAGTCTTGAGGGTGATGAGTAAACCAAATTAACACACCGTTTGTAACTTTAGGAACTACAACAGAAATAAATAACTTTACGATAGTTAATGGATTTTTGAAAAATGCGGTAAGCCTTTTCAAGAGGCCAATTCTACGGGAGACATCTCTTATGATGTTATCAATATGCGGGGTAAAAGATAAGTATCTCATTACTTGCAAAATTCGACTGAAAATAGTCCAAAATTCGAAACTAATTCACCATTGTAACCTTGACGGAAGCCGTTACCCAAAAGCTTCTTGGTCACGCTCCAGAATGAGGCCGGAGAAGAGTTCAAAGAAATCTCGACACTTCTATAGTAAAAGTCATAATCAACTTTACAAACATGTTTATAATTTTTTCTAAGTGTTTTAAATTCATTATAATAATAAACCATTAAGTAATGACATAACCAAATACCGAAAGGTTAAACTAAACCATTCGCGGAACTATATTTTTAAACCGCCCTACTTTAACATTAGAAGTTTCTAATGGACCATTATGATACCATTAAACCCCGTACCTTTGAAATAATTTCAACTATCATTAATTTTACGTTATATTCATTCATGACACATCATTCCAAGTCGTTTGATATAATACATGCCATATCTTATCATTGAAAGTTCCAATGAACCATCATGGTTCCACTAAACCAGGTTCCTTGAAACCAATTTGGATTATAATGAATTTTACGTTATAATCATTCATGGCACCTTATTCCAAATCGTTTGA
>JAHWFO010057539.1:10024-37295 GCA_023313115.1 Rhysida immarginata | reverse complement strand
ACAGGAATTAAAAGATCTAGAAGGAGAAAGATTGGAACTGCAGCAGAGAGCTAATCAAGAAAAACAACAAGCTAAGCAAACTGAAAATGCAATTGTAAATGAAATACGAAGTGCTGCTTTAACAACAATGCCAAGTAGACCAAGTAGTGCAAGTAGTACAGGTACATTCTGAAACAAATTGATATTACATATACAAGTACAGAGGACTAATACAATTTATATTTTCAGATAGCAGCGTTGATGAGATTCCCAAAAAGAGACAGAGCGCAAACGGGATAACTGAATACCTTGCAGCAAGACATGCCGCAGAGGTAGAAATTAAAAAATTAGAACCTCAATTAAAAGAACAGAATATGGCATTAGAAGACAGAAGATTGCGCTTAGACGAAGAAAGGTTAAAAGTAGAAAAACAAAAAATGGAGTTGGAGCAGAATAGATGGGAAGTGGAAAGAAATCACAACAAAATCAGAAAATGATGTTGGAAATGTTCTCTTTGCTAATAAATAAAACAAGAGAGTAAATTTTTCATTTGGCATTATTATTTATTGTATGACTTTTTTTAAAAATAAATAAGATAATTTAGTTGTATCTTGCAATATATTCTTCCAGGGTTGGTGGGCATAAATTAAAATAGTCACTTGTTGTGCTACCATATAAACAGGTGTGACAATTTGTTAAAATGGCAGCCACACTGTAAATCTTCCCAACTGGTTGCAGGTATAGCTTCATGTTTTTTTGGAAATCAACGAATGCGAAATATTGAACAATTTTGCCAAATTGCCATTCGACACACTGCCGCACAGCACTCATTTGTTTGTTAAATTGTTTTTGTTCATCAGTTAATATTGCCCCCTTGTATGGTACCATCAAAAGAGGCCTTGCTGTGTAACCAGGATCACCGTATAAATAATAATTTGCCTTGTTGCTGAACTTTTCTTCAAGCTGTTCGTAAAGGCCACTGCGATTCAGCATTCCGATGTCATGCCGCTTTCCTTCCAAGGGGCCATACAAATCAGCTATCAAACCGTCGGGAGTCACCACTGATTGAAATTTCAAACAGTGGTAACGTTTGTGTCCGCTGAAGCAATGTGTTTGATAACGTTTTGGTCTACAAATTTGCAGAGCAGTGCCGTCTATGAAGCCCCAACATCTTGTTAGGGGGGCATGTTTGGCGTGTATTGCATCAGCGAACGTGGCCAATGCATTTTCATCTAACCAATGAAGGTTTCTTAGTTTCCCACAATGTTGTACATACATCCAATCTATCATTTTGTTGAACAGGTATGATATTGCGGTTTTACTTCTCCCAAACATCTCTTCTATGTCTGAGTATCTATAAGAACGTGTTAAAAATCGGAAATTAGAGTCAGCTTTTGTGTTTAAAAAATATATATACACCAAACAATTACCTATTTGGGTAGCTGAGCCTACGAAGCAATAAACACAATGCTTCTATTTTCGTTGTAGAAGTTCTCTGGATGCATCTAATTACATCCGGTACCTCCAGCGCATTTGCTAATCGTTCAATGTCTTCTTTTTTGAAACGAAAATTGTAGATGCATTCTTTCTCTGTGTATAAATTTAAATCAAATTGACACTTTCCTCTTTTTGGTGGACTTCTGGGAGCAACAGAAGCAAATCGGGATCGCTTTCTGCAGCTTCTAGTAGCAACAGCTGGATACATAAAAATGATGAATTAATTGTAATTAAATATATAATCTAATATCTATTCTAATATCTATATAAGAATAAAATATCTAATATGAGGATAGAATTAGAGCAAATTAAATATATAAAAATGCAGGATGGTATACTCTGAATGTTAAATAAAAAGAACATTTTAATGTCATGATTTAACATGTGGGAAAGTAAAGTTAATTAAAGTCTTAAAATTAATATTATTAAAAATTTTTCTCTCAACGCTACAAGTGTTGGGTTGGTTTGCTTCATGAGCTAAGCAAAAATCAGGAGAGTAAAACTTTCTGCCATTTTTCATTTAAAGTATACAGTTTTGATACAATTATTCAATTATATCATTGATGTAAGACTAAAGAACACGTGTGCAAAATAATATAGCATTTTATTTGTTCGTTTAGTAAATAAAAACATAGGGAATGGCAAACGTGAACGTAACTGACTAAGCGTTGAATTCGCCAGGATTTAACGTGGAGACGTGAAGCAATGACGTCAATAGCTCAGAGTTTTTTACCTCAAGTCGACGTGAGGCAACACCATCTCTACTCAAAGCCTGAGCGCGAAAACATCATGCATTGTTACATCATCTATACGGTAGGGACAATTTCGGGCTTATTATTGGTAGAAATATGATCAACAATACCCTACCGTAGGTGATGTAACAATGTAAGATTTTTCCGTGAGCAGTCTTTCTCTCTAGGCGGTATTACGTGAGGCAGCGTGGAGCGGACGTGAAGCCTCGACCTAGATTTACGTCATTCCTGCGCTTTACGTCATTGCCATGCCACACGTTTGCTTTGCTGAACCTCTCTAATACCGAACTCAAGCATCACTTCCATGAACTGAAGCCCTAACAATGCATGCCTCTTTGATCCTCACATTATTACGGAGATAGGCAACAACGGGAGTTACAAAAACGTAACGAAAATGCAAAATATCGAGATAAACAAATCAACAACCCTTTTATAGATATAAAACAAACGAAAATAATGACTGAAAATTAGTCTTAAAAAAACGCATAAACTATTCAACATATGTTGGCTTAAAAAAACAAATTTCTACTGACCACACGTCACATACAACCCTCCCTAGGAAAACTTAACTATATACAAATATATACAAACTAGTTCTTACCCGCGCCATCTGTTTAAAGGAATTATAAAGCAAAAGCAGGGAATTTCAAAAGGACTTAGGAAAGCGTTGAGAAAGAGATATTTTCCCGCGGTAAAAAAGTAGCCTATGTCACTCTTGAGCCCTCCGACATCTCCATACAGAAAAACCACATGAATCCGTCGCTCCATGTCGACGTGAAAGAAGGACAAACAAACAAACACACTTTCACATTTATAATATTAGTATGGATGATTGATATAGCAAATAATGAACTCAATTAAAGCATCCCATCAGCCTTATTTGCATACTATAAAAGCACCGTTACTATCAATCTGTGCGACATCCCCGATTTGCAACAATAGATCAGTTCCCCTTTTGGCTACAGTCTTTTGGGACAAACGCATAGCCCTTCAATAAGTACAAATCTGGCGGCCTTGAATGACTTAGATGTGCCCCCACTTCACCTCTTGACAGTGTACCAGCCTATCTCTGGGCAGTTCACCAAAGAAAAAGGACCAAACGAGAAGGACCACCGCCCATTCCGCCTGGCGCGAATCCAAAGGCTCACACCTTTTTCTCGACCTGATCGATTGCGATTCTGCCTCCTACGTCGTGCAACCGTTTTGGCTGCATTTACCAGCGTTCGCCTGAGCTCAGGCGCGTCCCCAGGAACTTCTGCTCCAGTTGACGAGGACGTACTGGGCACTGTTACCAGACTGGAGCACTGGAATGATAGTTCCCTGAGTACGTCAATACCAAGTATCCCAACCTAAGGGCGCTCAACGAAAGAGTGCACAAGGGATGTGCGCTGCAATCCCCTGAGTACGTCGATACCCTGAATCCCAATGTTGAGCACCACACCCCGATCAATATAGAGGCACCCACCGTTGACCCCCATAACCATCATGTCCATATCAATGAACTTCACATGCGACAAATTGTGGCAAAGCTCTTCATCGATGAGCGATACCTGGGAGCCCGTGTTGATGAGCATACTGAACGGCTACCCCTGCACACGGCACGTCGACATCCTCCCCGTAGCTCAGCTTAATGATCCCCTACTACCTCAGCAGCGCTGGCCGGCATCCTTTTGTTTGGCCCAACAGTGCAATCCCGGGCCTAGCGTTACCAGGCGTCCGTATTTAGTACGGACAGTTTGTATTTTTGACCCATTGTCCGTACTAATTTTTGTGTCCTTATTTGTCCGTACTTTACCTGATTGTCCGTATTTTTGCATTCCCATTACTATTATTAATTATTATTATATATAATTTTCAAAGGTCAGCGCGATTGCAGCAATAAATAATAATTTTTGTGTATTTTTAATCGCGGTGAAATTATTTACAAATGGTGAACGACATAAAAATCGATTGAACCAATGGAAGATTAGAGCAGTGATGACGTCATATCATTGTCTCTGCTCTTATGTTCGTATTGTAACGGATACAGTAGCCAATCTGGTTTCGAGAAATGGCGCTTTATTTGTATGTCTGGGGTATATATAAACATGGTGTTCGTACCGAAAAGATATTTTATCATTATCCTATGCCCTCAAGTAAAGGAGCAATAAGAATGGGAACGTAAGCTGAGGACGATCAGGACGATCAAAACGGACTAGCTCTTCAAGGTATCACTCTACTCTCTTTTCAGGTATCATTTCATTATTCTCATTTCACGGTGCGCCCTTTTCAGGGCGATATTCACCTTCTGTTACGTCTTATGTGCTGGTCCCTGGCGTTGGAATTAATATTCCCGTAAACCAGTACATCAAGACGCTCATTATCCTTCTGGGTCCCTGGCGTTGGGATTAATTTCCTCGCAAACCTAACTAAGGACATTTTCTCATATCATCTATTATTATTCTAATCATTCACGAGTGGGTCCCTGGCGTAGAATTAATTTTCTCGCAAACCTGACTTGTTCATTTTTTCTTAGAGCTAGATGCGTCCTTCTTAGAACGGCTTCTTTAGCACACACCTAGCTGCGAGGTTATTCCCCCACCCCCTGGTTCTATACATTTATATATGTTGGCTTCGTCCAAATTAACCAAGTTGAAGTCGGCTAAAGAGCATTTGCTAGTAGCGGATGGTAAAACTGTGTCCTGCGAAATGGCCTACCGGGATGCCTGCTTGGATGCTAGGTTTGCTGCATTTGACCTAGTGTTCAACGAAATGTTAGAAGCCCTCCGGGATGAAATAAACGCTAAGTATAGTGCACTGGAGGAAAAAGTCGAATCCCTACACAAACGTTTTGAGGAGAAGTTCGAAGGTATCAATAAGGAAATTAAGGACTCTCGTAGAGATGTTATTGACAAGATAAGCGGACTTGAAGAAGCCTTTGGGAAATGCTCCGGGACTCCGAAGGCAAGAAACTCCACGGAAGATAATCCAGTTGATAACAGCAAGGTAAGTAATGTCTTAAAAACTATTTCCTCTTCTAATAGTATGGAGTCTATGGATATAATAGAAAATAGTGACTGTTCGACAAACGGTGGCTGTAAGAGAAGTCACTCTGACGGAACTGATGAAGAAGTGGATGACAGTCCCTGGTGCCACTAATAAAAAATTCAGAAAAGGCACGAGGATCGATAACCTAAAGACCGTCTCCAGAGTAAACGAAGAAGTCGTCAGCGCGTCTAGAATGAGGAATCTGAAGAATGGACGAGGTCGCTCGGCTAATAAAGACCATAGGATCACGAAGAGGTATGTACCGCCGATTATCGTGCGGACTCTTGGCGTCCCGTTTAAGACGATTTTAACTGAGCTCGAGAAGCATGTTCCAATGGAAAAGATCACCGTTCATACGGGCAGAGCTGAAACCGTCAGAGTTAAATGTGAAGACGAAGAAACGCACAACAGGTTACTCTCTGGAATTAAGTCTGATAATATTATAAAAATTCAGCATCATCAACTGAATTCGGAGAAGGTCTTGAAATACGTGATACGTAATGTGGATATTACGTACGACCTCGATGACTTCCAAGAAGACCTAAAAAGAGCCAACTATTTCCCGGAAAAATTAATTCGCTTGAAGAAAGCCAAAGGATCCATTGATATGCCGATGGTTTTGGTTCTGCTCCCGAACTCCGAACACAACCAGTCATTGAAAAACATAACACGTATTGGGCCGCTTGCAGTAACAGTGGAGGCCTTTCGAGGGAACAAGAAGCCACTACAGTGCTACAACTGCCTGCGCTTCGGACACGTATCCATGGGCTGCACGGAAGATCCTCGTTGTAATAAATGTGCTGAGGGGCACCAGTCAAGAGATTGCCCCAGGATCAAAGGACAAGACCCTTCAAAGTGCATCAGATGTGGTGGACAGCACACTTCAAGTTACACGAAATGTCCAAAATACCCCCAGGTTCAAAGGATGCCTAGTTCTAAAGTGACAGTAGGCAAATCGTATGCTGCTGCTGTGTCTACGCCGGAAGATAAAGGCCTCAACATCAACGACCTACCAGGTATGTATAAGCAATTAGGACGTATCTTTCATCTGTTTTCTAATCTAGGCAAAAGTTACCCACAGTTGAGTGGGCTCCTTACGACCAACTAATTATAGTATGGCTGCACAACGTTATACTGTAATCAACAAAGGTGAACTTCGGTGCGTGATATGGAACGCTAGGGGCATTCCCCGAAAGCGTATCGAGTTTCACAATTTTCTGTTAAAGCAAGAAATCTACGTTGCTTTCCTTTGTGAAACTCATCTCAAACCAAGCCAAGACTTCAAGCTGCCTGGCTATTGTGTGTATCATAAGGATCGAATGGCTGCAAATGCTGCAAGATGTGCTTCTGGGGGCGATCATCATCAAGAAGGGAATTCAACACCAAGAATTAGTCTCCAAGTCTTATGCATGTATGGAATCGGCCTCCATCATTATCAATGACGTCTCCTGTGGTGAAGTGAAGTTCGTGGTGCTCTACAATTCACCTAAATATTATCTTGACATAAGTGAGCTTGATGAACTCTTCAGTGGTGACACTCCAGTCGTCCTAGCTGGTGACCTAAATGCCAAACACCCAAGCTGGAACTCCAGAACGCAGAATTACAACGGCATGATTCTCTATAGGTACATACAAGGTAGAGATGATATCATCGCTGCTGGACCTATGGAAGACGCCTACTACTGCGACCACTCCCCTAGTAGTGACGTTTTGGACATCTCGCTCTTGAAGGGTTTCTTCAAACCGTACAATATCTTCACGATTGATGACCTTTCTTCTGACCACAAGCCTGTGGCGTTGAACTTTGACAATGTCGACATAAATTTCCGAGAGGAACTGATACATCATCAAGACTGGAAGCTCTACAAAGATATTCTTAAGGAATATGGCTGCCATCCCGACGTTGCTTACTGTACAGAGGACATCAGTCAGCGTGTTGAAGACATCACCAGATGTATTAACAGTGCCATAGAAGCTAGTAAGTATCCATCAGAGAATAAACCTTCTCATCGAATCCAACTCACTCCTGGAATCCAACGCCTAATTTCTGAAAGAAACAGGACCCGTAGACTATGGCAACGCTATCGTGAACCTTGGCTCAAAACCAAGTATAACAGGCTAGTGCGAAGACTCCAAGAGGATATAAAAGAGCTTCGCGATGCTAGATGGAATGAAAAACTCAAAAGCTTGTCGGCTCGCGACAATTCCATTTGGAGTATGGTCAGAGCTTTACAGAAGAGGAAGAATGATAAGCTTCCTCCACTACGTACTCCACAAGGTGACTATGTACAAACTGATCAGGACAAGGCCCAAGTCATTGCAGATTCACTGGAAATGCAGTTTGTTACTCCTACCAACGATAAGCCCGAGAGCCAAATCATGTCTCAGCGTGTGGAAGAAGGTATTGTCAACTTTGATGAAGTTTCGCAGCATTTAACGAAGTACAACAGCTTCTATTTGCAAATCTAGGTGAAGGATCTCCAGACCTTCCAAAATGTTGCTCTCCGATCCATTGCCCAACTTGACAGAAGAGTTGCCAACAACCACTGTATCTGTGACGATTTGGGGATGACCCACATAGGAACCTTTGTCCAAACACTTATGAAGAACATGCTACCCAAGATGGAGAATCATGAATACACCCTGGTTTGTGGTATTCTGGACCATCCACTCGTTGTTAAGGATCCCCTCAGGTTTCGAAGACCCAGCCATATCCTGGATGTCTGCTTTGATGACGTTAACAAGGCCGTCTTCCCCAACTATTGGATCTTTTAGACTATTTATCAATCTACGATCTGACTCTCGTCCCTTCTGGGGACTTCTTCTCTGGAGGACTAAAGAGGTTCATCAGGCTTCTCTTCCAGTTCAGTGTACCTCCTCTGGTTTACTCCTTACTCTTTGGTCGAGCGTGCAAAGTGAGCTTGGCTCCTGGACCACTCGCGTCTCTCTTTTCACTTCATTGTTCGATTGTCATAACAGTTTCAGTTCGTTGTAGTTCGTTGGAAACTTCTTTGTTGGAAGACTTCATAATTGTAAGTAAACTTCAGTTTTTAGATAAAAATAATATTGTAAATAATAATAATAAATAATAATATAGGATTGTTTATAAAATAATATGAACAGGGTGACTAGCGACCGGGAAAGCCGGGAAAAATCAGGGAATTTTACAAAAAGTTTTTTACACATTTTCTTTGTTTGGGTTGCAAACGTAACATATTTTTTTCTTCCTAGACTTACTTCTGTAGCCATAAAAATAAACTGGTAAATATAAGAAAACTAGACAAAGACAAGAATTATAATAAGACTAAGAAGCGGAAGTGCAAATTCGATGATTCCTTAAAAAAACAATATCCTTTCATGAAAAAAAGTAAAACTGATTCTGATGTCTATTGTACTATATGTAGAAGTGAATTTTCTGTGGCATTTGGAGGGAAAAGAGATATTGACAAACATCTGGACACTGATAAACACAAGGCGGTCCTGAGTGCGGCTGCATCCTCTGCACCCTTGACTGATTTTTACAGATGTGCACATCTTCAAGGACAAGAGAAACAGCTCGCAGCCGCAGAAGGAACATTTGCCTTTCATTCAGTGTGTCACAACCAAAGCTTTAAGTCGATGGACTGTACTTCAAGATTGGTACAAAAGACATTTTCAGCCCAAGTTTGTCTGTGCCAGAACAAAATGTGAAGCCATCTTACTCAATGTCTTTTCTCCATAGGCAATGGATAACCTAAAAGATGACCTTAATACTGCTAATTTTTTGTCTGTAGCAATGGATGCTTCAAATCACAAAGAACGTAAATTATTTCCTGTAGTTGTGAGGTATTTTCAGCCTCTGTCGGGAGTTAAAGTAAAACTTCTTGAACTGCAGAACCTGACAGGTGAAACATCTGACATCCAATTTAATTATCTACGAGAGACTTTGCAAAAATACAAGATCACTTCCAAACTTGTGGATTTGGCTGCTGATAATGCAAATACAAATTTTGGTGGTGTACACAGAAGGGGTGCTAATAATATTTTTCGTAAGCTGAATGATTTTTTAGAGCGTAAGGTGATTGGTGTTGGATGTGCAGCCCATATGGTCCACAATACAATTCAGACTGCATCAGATTGCTTACCTGTTGATGTGGAATCAACTGTTAACAAGATATACATGTATTTTTATATTTACATCGTCAGAGTAGAATCTTTGAAGTAGTTTTGCGAATTTGCAGGTGTTGAATATCAACGCCTTCTTGGTTGTAGTAATACGAGGTGGTTAGCAATGCTAGGAACTATAGAGAAGGTCTCGGCAATATTTCCTGCCCTGAAGAGCTATTTCTTATCTATAGATAGATGCCCAACATTGCTAAAACAATTTTTTGAAAATCCTACTTCAGAGATATGGTTGTATTTCCTGCACAATCAAGCTGCTATGCTTCAAGCAACTGTCAAAAAGATTGAATGTCAGACAGCTACATTTGTTGAAGTAGCAGAAGAATTGAAAATTCGTCAGGGTAAATGTCAGGAAAGGTTGGAACAGAAATTTGTCCCCTCCATTATTCGCAATAAGTTGAAAAATTTAGAAGAAGCAGGTGAAATAGATGCAAGAGAAACAGAAAAAGTAATCAATGGTAACACAGAGCCAAAACCGCTTTTCTTTGTGTTACCATTGTTGTGCAAAGGCAGAAACTTCCGGATTGTAGCGGATGTACCTGAAATGATCCTTGATCCTGGTAGTAACCATCCTCCGTGTCTGCCCGATGTAAAAGGAGTCACACGTCCCGCAATTTAACTTGTACACGCCAGAACTTTGGTCGGGTTGTATCTTATTCTTGGCCGACCCATGGTAAATTTTGTTGTGGAAAAGCGGTTTTGGCTCTTTGTGTTACCATTGATGTTATTTATCCACAGTTAAGGTAATTTGGTTTTTATTTTGTTATATAGAAAAAGTAATTTTGACTTTCTATGATAACATGTGTAACATATCTACAGCGTTGGTCTGTTCATTTTGAAGATTTTGAAATGTTTTCTTGGGTGACTCTAAAAGTACTCCCCTCCTGGGACACAATGGAACGAAGTGTCACTTATATAAATCAAATCTTCTCAGGGAAAATTGATGATTTTGACCTGTTTGATGAGTTAATTTATATGAAAAATTTTTTGTTACCTGCTAAGCTGGAAGAATGGAAGTCCCAAAACGTTTCTGTGGATCAAAAGTGGGTACAAATATTTCAACATTTCAAAGCAAATGATATACCTTATGTGAATTTGCAACTATTGCTTGAGTTTTCATTCAGAGATCGTACTGTAGCCGATCCCTCCCAATCCCCCACACCCGAGCCCAACGATAATACATTCCCCTTTCCCCGCCCTCTTTAAGAAGCATAAGTAAGAAAGTCTAAAATTTTATCAAATCGCTTGATGGGAGGAATTCTACTGTCAAGAAAGAGGGGTTCAATTGTCTATTATCAGTATTGTTCGTTTAAGTTCATCATTTCTGAAAATAAAATGCAATATTTGTTAATTCTGAGATTAAGGTTCAGTTTTTGGGCAGACTACGTCCGATTAAAGTCGTCTCTCCAGGTCCAAATCTCTTAACTAGGATTAATCGTGGTTTGGGTCAATAACATGAATAGATTTCAGATAGGGGTCGTCAAAGTTCTCAGTCGAAGAGGGTGTTTGGAGCACACTATTCTCTGGTAAAAACAATCCAACAGGGCCAGCTGATACTGGTAGCAAGGAATTACGCGGGGAAGGGGGGTATCTCTTTCGCGCCTTACATTCACTCAGGAGTGGAAGAGATTCGGGGAGAATTATTAGTAAAGGAGGGAGCCGCGGTCATCCCGAACGCAAAACTTCGAAGGGACATCTCTAGGTTCACTTGTGGTCCAATCTTCACCATCTCTAAGGTAAAATCTTAATTTTACTTTTAATCCTTTCCTTATCAAAACGATCCTAATTTATTGATTGAGTTTTTAATATTATTAGTTCTCTTTCAGGTCGCGTCTTTTCGGACACACTTAATCAGGTAAGTAGTCTAATGGGTTTACTCTGGTAGATTTGTCTTACGTCTCAATTCTGCGGGGCCCACCATAAACAAAGTTAAACGTTTTACCTGGACAGCGTCTATCTTGGTTGAAAGAATCGATCATAAAGTCACTAGTCCAAACAGTCTCTGCGTCGAATCGTCACCGACGTTCGAATCAAACTCCAAAATAAACGAAATGCAGTTGGAATGCCATGCTGTAAACGCCTTTCACTTTCAATACTTCTAAGGGAAAAACCACATTAATTCAAATGTCGTCTATAATTCAATTAGAAAAGGTCCAATGAAAAATGTACTTAGCTGGTTTTCCTTGAAAATGGTAGTCAATGGTCGTTAAAATTTTCATCAGCGTTCGTCAAATCACCGATAAACAAGTCACTCAACTTGTTTGTATTAGAATACGTTAAAACCTCGGAAAAGGTGGACCCTTCGTTGCGGATCCAATTCGTCTCCTTTCCCTTTCCCCTAATTTTTTTTACTATCTCACTCGATCGTCGTCGAGCGAACAGAAAGTTATTTCTCGTCCGGCTTCCACACTTGTTCTTTTTTCTCACAAGTTATCCTGTTTCATTGTTATCGTTACTACTCCCGACTTCTTATTGTAAATAAATTCCAAACATTGTATTAACGTATCAGTCTTTTACATTGTTTTAAACGCATTATAACTCTGTTAAATCTCTCTCTCTTTTTTAAAAGTCATAATTTTTTTTTATCGTCTCAAATTCCTTTTCCACCCACACATTATAAAGTAAACAATTTTTTTTACACGTTATCAACTACTAGGGGCGCTACACAATCCCCTCCTCGAAAAAAAAAAGTTGTTTTCGTTTCGATTAGGTTCATTCGTCTTTGGGGAGCTGTCCACTTTTCTCAGGGGCAGTTGCTTTACATTGGGGGCAATTCCTGCGTATCACTCCGGGTTGCCCACAACCAAAACAATGGAATTCTTCGTTTTCGCGGTACTGGCGGCCTTTCCCTCCTTCAAACTCCTCACGGGGTTTACTTCCTTTTTTTCTTGACTCCCACAGTCGCCTCCCATTCGTTAGCAAGGTCCTTTAGTCCTCGTAGATCACGGAACTCCGAATGTCTTATCCTCGATTTTATTTCTTGATACATATTGTCGTAAATTAATATTAACAGTTCCTCTGCAGGGAGGGGCAATCGCAATTGCCTATTTCGGCGCTCCATCTCGAACACGAACACATTGAAATTTTCCTCGGGTTTTTGATGACGTTCGAACATCATCTTTTTTTCGGTCATTTCGTTTTGTTCTTTCCCGAATTGTTGTTTCATCCATACCTTGCTTGCAGCCCAGTCAGGTAGGTCTCGTAAGGCTGTAGCCACCCAGGCTCCCATTCCGTCAGGCACGAGCAATGGGACCACTTGCTTCAAAGATTCATCGTCTACGCCGAGTACGATGGCTTTGATTTCCAAATTTGACAGGCAGTTGCTTATATCGTGACGTGGATCGTAGGGTGACACACCCGAAATGTCTCGTATTTGGTTGGGAGTCTTCTGTCTCGGCTCCGCCATTCGAGCTAGCACGCCGGTCTGATATTGTAGAGTTCGGTTTACTTCTTGTACGATATGGTGACCCACTCCCAATGAATACTGTACGAGAGCCCCATTGACAAAGTCGTCAACATCATAGGTTTTCCAAATTTCGATTTTTGGAGTGGTTTGGCGCAAATGTTGTAAGCGTTCGATTTTCCTTCGTAGACTATGTGAAATTTCTTGACTTATCTTTCAAAGCGCCGTTTAATGTTAGTTATTTACTGTTAATATTAATGGTTAAATGTATTTATTTGTCTAGCTGACTGTTATACTTTAACTAAATAAATAGCATTTCTAACTCTTGAGTTATTATTCACTAGTATTAAAGCCCGTCATAAGACGGTTCCACAATAGGCAAATCTGTAAATTCCATTTTATAGTTGTACCGCAAGATTTAGAGCCCTGAGTGGAATGCTCGATTAACAGAAAAAGGGGAGTACGGCTCTTGCTCAAGACCATTGTTGACGCATTTGTCTTCAGAGGAATGATTTAATTTAATTGTTATTTCACAAGATTATATTTTATTAATTTATGTATTTACTAGTATTAAAGCCCGTCATACAACGGTGCCACAATAGGCAAATCTGTAAATTCCATTTTAATTATAAAATTTCGCCTGTGATAGGACTGTGATAATTGACTGGGCTACCAATAATAATAAAAATGTTTACTTAGTTTTCAAACCTGCTTATTCGTTAAGGTCGCGGGGCAGCGCTCGAGATCTTCCGCCATCAGGTTCATGTCCTCAGTGATAATAACCCAAGCGACTCGATCCCAGATGATCAGTGTAATCTAGCCACATAGTTCTAGGCCGACCCTTGGGTCTCTTATGAGACATACTTCTCCTCTTCTTCGGCGACCTCCACGGTCACCTGACCTAATCCCATGATTTTTTTCCTTATGGGATTACGGACAAATTCATGTTTTTGTCCCCCCCCCCTAACCCCTAACCCCACCCAGCCCGTTTCCACGTGACTTAACCCAACCACCGAGTTGAAAAATAGCAACTGCCTAGGAAGACGGTTTTGCGGCATCCGTACATGTGGCCAAACCAATGTACAGTCAACCAAAGGAAATAATCCACACGAGTTTAATACTTAATATTACATTTCATGCTAATGTGTTGTTTCAATAGCTTTTTTAATTATAATTATTTAAATTTAATAATCTTAATAATGTTAACTCTAAATGTAATATTAAATTATTAAAAATAAATTAATATTGAAACAGTAAAACCTGAGGCCTCTCAATGCGAAGAAGGAGCAATTTAGTACCTAAAGACTGCCTTATTGTGATGCTGAACACTATCTGGTAGGAAACACCTGTCCCACCTCTCTGAATCTCATTTTGGCACTATTTCTGTCATTACCAAAGACTCATGACCATAGAAGAGAATGGGGACAAAGATTTGAAAACAGACAGCTTGAGTTTCTTTCCTAGCTCAAGTTTTTTACAACGGATCACCACAGTTCGCGTCAGACGCAGCTTGCTGCACTGATCTGAGCATCCAATAAATAATGTTATTGCTTTTGATTTTATTCGAAAGCCCGGCGTACGTAGGTTACTGCAATACTGGAAACTGCAAGTTCGATTTTATTTTTAAAAATTTTCATCTGTGACAGGATTGTGATAATTGGCAGTATTGCTAATACTAAAAAAAGTCACTGTCAACATGAGAGTGATACTAACTACTGTCAATTTGACAGTTATAACCTAACACAAAAACACATTTACAACTATTAGATGTAAACTCTGCTCTTCAGTGAAAATGACTCGTCGGAAATGAAAAATGAGAAAAAAATGTTATTAGCTTTTGATTTTTTTCGATTTGATTTTTTATTTTTCTAATATATGATTTTTTCCTTTTTATCAATTTGTACAACTGAAAAATTATTACTATATAAAGAATGTCATAAAATGTAAAAACTAATGTCACCTACTTAAGATTTGAATTGTTAATCAATGTCAAAATGTTTTATTTGAATGTTATTATTTTTTTTAAAATTAAAAAATAAGAATGCATGTAATGAATTTAAAATTACTTACTTAGGATTTAATTTGATTTATTTATTTATTTTAGTGTGCTATTTTTAAATGTCATTAGACGTATATAGTTAAATCTATGACCACAATATATTTTTGAACCGTAGCCTACGAAAAATATAAAATTTTTCAATAGTTTTTTCCGTCGGCTGCGATTTTTGGATTTTAACAATCAGTGTTTTTTGATTTGTTGGAAACAATGAAACTTGTATTGTTGCTCGTCACTATGGAAACGGGCACGGAGCAGGAGGATTTAGCATTTTATATATAAGATTTGAATTATTTAATCTTCATTTGAGCTCATTAATTAATTGAAGAAAAAAAATAAGTACATATATTAACGACAAATTCAACAACTTCCGGTCACATGCCGCAAACTTCCGGCCACGTGACACATACTTCTGGTCACCTCTTCTCCGTATGTCCGTACTTGGCATCAAGAAAATCTGGTAACCTTAACTAAGCCACATTTAGAGCAGGTGATACCATTCCTAGGCGGCCGGGTGGTCTTGCTCCCCTCTCCCAACAACCGTGAACGGAACGGCTGAGAATCTTAATGGCTTTGTGGAGCTCTTTCAACGCTTCTCTAAAGGCAATTTATCATCAGTGCCACCTCCCCCTGCTTTGGGAAATTTTTGGCTCACCGGCTGTGCTGATTTCTGGAGATCCTGGATGACAGTAGGAACCACTGCCTGCTCACGCAGTTCCAGGCTGCTGGCCTCACCTTGGTGCCGACGTTCCATTTCTTCAGACTCCAAAGTGCACTGTACTGAGTGTTTGTGGAGCTGAAACCGTCAGCATCTTTTTGTGGACCAGCAAGGTGCTGTTGCGAAAGCCTCCCTACTTGCGGCCCACTAGGGCGAGATCTGAAGGAATCGTTCCATCGCGAGCTCCAAGCGGCTGGCGAACTCAGAGACCGACTCTTTCCGGAGCTGCACTACTTCATGCAACTCCGTCGAAAAATCTCGCTCGTTCTTGACTTTTCCGAAGAATTGCAACAACTGGGCCCGCAGCACCACAAAGTCCTCAACATCAAATAATTCATATTCTGCTGCTTTCTTTGCAGCGTTTACTTTAAGTTTTGCCTTGGCGACGGTCAACTTGGATAACACCATCGATTCTGCTGCTAGTGAAGAAGAAAAATTTTTTATATTTAAAATATCGTCGTAACCCTACCCCTGCTTTACTAAGGAAATATAAGAACTGTTCGAATTCGGTTAAGAGCCAAATTAGTCTATCCAAATCTAATTACTTTAGTTCTCTGTTTGGGCGATTACATTCCAATAAAGATAAATGGCGTCTTCTAAAAAAATTATCTTCTGGTTCTTCTGTTTCACATTCACCTTTTTCCCAATCGGACAATGTCTCTTCAGATACTTTGACCAGCTTTTTAACTACTCTTTTGCCTCAGGATCAGCCGATTAAGAAACATTCAGGTATTAGTTATACTTAAAAAGATTCGCAAGTTCCACCAAGTTTTTTCTCCATACAAGCAACTCCTGAGGAAATCTGTCGAATGATTTCGCAACTAACATGCAGTATCATACCTGATTTGCTGGGATTCCGTGCTCATGTAATCATCGCTCTTAAATCAGCTATAGCTTTACCTCTTACAAAAATCTTCAACTCCTCATTGTCTTCCGGAATCTATCCTACCTCTCTTAAACGTACTAAAGTTATCCCAATTTTTAAAAAGGGAGACCCTAAATTGTTTATTAATTATCGCCCTATTTCTGTTTTACCTCTTTTTGCTAAACTATTTGAAAAACTATTCTTTAAGCGTCTCTCACACTTTATTCATTCTTATAATCTAATTCATCCCACTCAGCATGGATTCACTCCTGGCAGAAGTGTCGATACTGCATGTTATGAGCTCATTGAATTTATCTCCTCTGAAATGGCCTCCAATAAATGTGTGGCGGCGATCTTTGTTGATTTCACTAAAGCATTTGATTCGGTGCCAATTGATTTACTTGTACTAAAATTTGCCACTTTATTTAATATGCATGGCCCACCCTTAGCATGGTTAACTGATTTTCTTTCTAACCGACAGTATTTTATGGCTTATTCAGGAGCAACTTCTTCCATCATAACTACGAATACTGGAGTCCAACAAGGCTCTATACTCTCCCCTCTACTATTTAATTTATTTATAAATGATTTACCTTCATTTTTTACTTCCACAAAAATTATCTTATATGCTGATGACGTTACTTTATTATTATCTCAGCACGACATCAACGCTTTATTTATTTCTTTGAATGATGCTCTAGATAAGTTAAGGAATTGGAGTATGGCCAATTCTCTGGAATTAAACATTGATAAGACAAAAGTTATGCCTTTCCATCAACGCAATAAGCTAAATTTATCGAGTTTTTTCCCAATTTATTATGGTAGTCTTCTTGTTACGAGAACTACTTCTTTTAAGTATTTGGGTCTCACTCTATCTTATGATCTTTCCTGGGATTCCCATTTGAATTCCCTTCTGCTCAAGCTAAACACGAGACAAGGCCTGATTTCCAGGTTAAATTTTTTACCTCGCAACATTTTACTATTATTGTATTATTCATGGATCCATTCTTCTCTTTGTTTTGGAGTAATATTCTGGGGCTCTACCAACACTTGCAATTTAACTAGGATTCTTAAGCTCCAGAAGTGGTTTCTCCGTACTTTTCTTAATGTTCCTAAGCGGTCATCTGTAACCCACTATTTTTCTAGTTTGCGTATTCTGACTGTGCAACAGATTTATTTTCTTCAACTCTGTTCGTTTATATATAAGATTGTCAATTCTTACTGTTACTACTCCTTTAATTATTTGCTGTAATAACGATAGGCATAAATATCCGACCAGGAACGCTCAAGATATTTATTTTCCAATGTCCCGTTTGAATTATAGGAATAGATGTATATCTTTTGTCGATGTATATCTTAAGTATTGGCCACAGGTGCCTCCTGAAATTCGTCTATTGTCTCCTTATCGTATTTTTCGCAAAACTATAAAAAATTACGTGTTTAATTTATGTTTATGTTAGCCTTAAGTTAGTTTCGGCATTTTTTATGTAAAAGTTCTTCTGTAGTATACTATTTATTTGTTTAAATTATGATTAGCTTTGTTCATTGACATATCAATTTAGTATATAACTTTGATGCTGCTGTGTTTTTGCATTATTGTTGTTTTTCCACTAACTGTTGGGAGAACTAACATTTTATAATGATATCATATTCATAATTTGTTACTTAGATGAAATCATTAATATTTATTATATTATTTTCGATATTGATTTTTTGCATCTTTTTGCCTTATTTAATCTTAAATTAATTTCATGAAACTATGCTAGGCCCTCTAAATTATGTCCTCGGCCAATCTTGATTTGTTATCAGTTTTTATTTTGTTTTTGATTTTCTATTGTTTTATTGTTTGTTACCATTGATAGTTTTTTTACTAACATTTATTATTTTTTTCCCTTGTTAATTTTTTTCGCCCCCCTGAGCCTCACTTGTCGGTCTTTGACCATTCTGGCTCTGGTGGGCGTTGTTGCATTTTTTATCTGACTTATTTAAATAAATAAACTTAACCTCATTCGTCCATGAAGCGACCGTTCCAATGCTGATGAGGATGCTGAGGATGCTGAAACCAGAGCCATTCAGCGATAGTCCCGTGATGCTGACACCAAAGCCATCATCCGAGAATATGGGCACGGTTCCAGTATAACCGGCGAGCAGCAGCCCAGCGTTAGCCTCATCCGCTCCATCCACAGGCATGTTACACTTAATTTCACCTAAATTATAGTATGCTTTGATGCACAAATGTCGCCTAAATTAGCTCCCAACCCTTAACTGAGGGGAACTATCCTTAAAATTATATCCAACAACAGTCTGTATCTATACGCTCAAGCCTTATCTCCCTTACACCGCTCAGCGCCAGACAAGTTGACAAGTTCACGTCCCTTAAAAATCCGGATTCTGCCGGACTAGCGGTCCCCGTTCGGGCACCAAATGTCCCATCCCACGCGGGCCCAAACTGGGTTCAGTCTAGTGAACTGACTGCCCGCGTGGGGCTGGTTCCAGAGTAGGTTGGACTCGCTAATTGACGGGACAATGAACCACACATGCACGGTCGTAAGGACAAGGAAAATATGACTTTAAATCCATAGTATCAATAATTATTTAATCACAATACAGGTTTTGGGGCCCCATTAAAAGGACACAAACAGTCAATAAACATTACTTATGTAAATCATTAACAACCTCAAATAAACTTTTAAGCTAAACAACAGTTATTGACATTAAGTATTCAGTCTACATTCATACAATTAATGCATGGTCATATACGCCATCCGAAAATCTATGTCTACAGTCAGCATATGCATACGGCTCACTCACTGGGTGTCTCGCAAAACACTGCCGTGATATGCAATCGACAACTGACGTGAACTTCCGCTGCAGTTCAATCAATGACAAGACTCTGGTTCCCTGGCCAGGCGCATAACAAACGCAACGTAAGGAGAATAATTTTTCGATTGAAAAATGGAAGGAAAAATTCTGCGACCTGGATTCGAACCAGGAACCTCGACTATCATGGCCGATGCCTCTACCAATTGGGCTATCGCATACACCTGGACAGCCGAGCTGTCACAAGGTGTCTTAAAGACAACCAAGTTGTCACGGTTGAAAGCCCAATGGGAGGCGGGCTCCTGGCTCTCAGATCGAGAATTTCTCCTAAAAAAAAAATTATTACCTTTGTTTGGAGACAATCTCCAGTTTATAATTATTATTATTATTATTATTTTTAAGGAGAACGTCGCGTGCTCCTTTTGTTTCCAGGAGGAGGAGCACCGTAACCTCCAACAACATCAACTACGGGGTTACCTTACCTTAACTACTGTCCCTTAAGTTCCAGGCCGACCGGGTGGGTACTGCATTTAGTGTTTACCCGCACGACGTGCTGGAGGGCAGGTAAGTTGCAGCTTCATACCCTAAGGCAAACCATGCCATTATGCAGATGTGCAATCCTCATGATTCCTACCGGGCCGACAGCCCGACACGCAGAGCAGGAAGGAGTCTAATGCTCAGCTTTACAGATGAGCGCAATTACACGGCTCATACGGAGCTCGGAGCTTCCTTAACAATAAACCCCTACATTCATCTAACATTCCTTTACAGCAAGAGGGAGCAACAAGAGCGTCGCTAAATTGGGCACACCACGGGTGCAACCGTCCCACAAAAGAAAACGTGTCCTAGTCCGTCACATCATCAAAGCGACGTTCCCACATGACTGGTCACTACTAATTAGAACCAACTCCAACGGGAAATAGTCGACTCCAAACGGTCGGGGGAGCAGTGTGGTATCCGACCTAGCTGAAGCATGACGGATCAAATCTTTGCTCTAAGGCTAATCCTTGAGAAATCCTGGGAGTATGCAAAAGATGTCTACGCTTGCTTTGTGGAGCTCAAAAATGCAAATGACAGAGTTCCTCGGGAGAAGCTTTGACATGTGTTGCAAGAGTATGGAGTGGATGGGCAATTACTGGTTGCTATCATGTCTCTGTACGAAAGCTCTGAGATGTCTGTCCGGATAAATGGCATTAAATCAAGACCGTTCACCATGGGTATTGGACTCCGCCAAGGGTGTGTACTGTTGCCCCTCTTGTTCATTATCTTTATGGACAGGACAGACAGGAGCAGCCGAGGCGGTTAGCATGTTTGTGTGGGGGACTGTTTGGTGTAGAGGTTGCTCTTTGTTGACGACCTTGTCCTCCTTGGGTCTTCTCACACTAAACTTCAGCATGCACTAGACCGCTTTGCAGCCAAATGTGAAGAGGCTGGGATGAAGATCAGTGTGGCTAAAACTGAGGTTCTGGTCCTTTCAAGACAGCCTGTTCAGTGTGCTCTCCATGTTAGGGGAGCCCCATTGAGACAGGAGGAGAAGTTCAAGTATCTCGGGATTGCATTCACGAGTGATGGGCGGCAGGAAAGAGAACTGGATGTTCGGATCGGTACAGCAAGCTGTGTCAGACGTGAACTGTGGCGATCCGTGGTAATGAACCGCGAGCTGAGAAACGAAGCCAAGCTCTCCGTCTTCAAATTGATCTTTGTCCCCATTCTCACCTATGGTCATGAGTCTTAGGTATGACCGAAAGGATGTGATCGCGGGTACAAGCGGCCGAAATGAGATTTCTGAGAGGTGTGGCAGGGTTACCCTACTAGATAGAGTGCACAGCAGCGCAATATGGAAGTCTTTAAGTGTTGAGTCGCAACTTCTCCGCATTGAGAGATGTCAGTTGCGCTGGTCGACGTGATACGGATGCCGCAAACTGATCTTTCTAGGCAATTGTTATTTTACAAGCCGGTAGGTAAGTGACCAAGGAGTCCGCCTAGAACCAGGTGGCTAGACTAGATGGAGAATCGTGGTTCGAGTCGCTATTACGAGGGAAGACATGCGTCTGATGGCGGAAGATCGCGATCACTGGACAGGGCTGCTACCCCCGCGACCCTAACGGATAGGCGGAAGATCTTTGAAAAGTAAGTATGTGTAAGAGGTTAATAATTTTTAACGAAAAATAAAATACCCATTATTTGAGAAATTTGCATAAATACAATATTTTTATTATATTCATATATATGTGCATGCGTAATATAATTTTCCTATACTTTATAGAGAAGCTACATTTAAAGAGGTTTCCTATGTCACCAATCTCATTTTTCTAAGTAAAATATAACCGAAGTTACATTACTTCACAGATAAGGGTCTTACTCAAATTTCAAAAATTATAAATGTCCGTAACTGTCATAAAAATGTAAAAAAAGGGTAATATTTGGCATTCATTGCCAACTTCTTAGGGCAATTGTATATACCAAATTTCATTAAAATCCGAGAGGCCAAGTACCAAAACTATAAAATTTCTTCCCATTTCATTGAAATCACTTAGCGTATACTACACATAGACTATCCTATCAAAAAGTCATGGCATAACCATGATTTGAATGAAAATGAGACACTCCTTTGCAATTTCAATGTTGGCATTCTTCCCAGCACTACATAACAGAGAGTATGCTTTTATGAGATGATGCTTGCGTGAATGCTGCAAGAATGTGTCAAAGAAAAGAACTTTCAGACTTCCAAAGAGGTCAATTCTTGGGTGCCATCTCGCAGGCAAAACTGTTAGAGAGACGTCAACGGTCCTAAAGATCCCGAAATCGACCGTTCACAACGTCATCCAGGCATAGAAAGAGAAAGGCACCACAAGTGTTCCGCCTAGGACTGGAAGACTCAAGATCATGTCGGCCAGAGACCAAAAAGCTCTTCGTAAAGTTGTCACTGCAAACCGTCATACATCGCTTGATGGACTGACAAGATCGTTCATAGAGTCGACGGGAACAGCTGTGAGCACCCTGACTGTTCGCAGGGAACTCCATGCAATGGGTTTTTATGGCAGAGCGGCAGCCCATAAACCTCACATCAGCACCAGTAACGCAGCGAGGAGATTGCATTGGTGCAAAGAGCGACGACATTGGACTCTGGATCAATGGCGAATGGTTGAATGGAGTGATGAGTCCCGCTACACTATCTGGCAATCGGATGGACGGGTTTGGGTATGGCGAACGTTATCTGCCAAGTTGTGTTGTGCCCACAGTGAAGTTCGGCGGAGGGTCGGTGATTGTGTGTTGGTGCTTTTCATGGTATGGGTTGGGTGCAATCGTTTCTGTGGACGGACATCTAAACGCAGAGCGTTACCAAGACATTCTGGACAACGCAGCACAACCATCTCTCTGGCAGCACTCTCATGGCCCTTTTCTGTTTCAGCACGATAACGCACCTTGCCATAAAGCAAGGGCTGTAGGCACATGATTTGATGAAAAGGGGGTTCGAGAACTTGACTGGCCTGCCCAGAGCCCCGATCTGAATCCCATCGAACATCTGTGGGACGTGTTGGAACGTCGATTGCGCGCTTGTGCGGAACGCCCGAAATCCGTGACCGAACTGTCCAAGACACTTATGGCAGAATGGTGAAAATTACCTGTCGAAACGTATCAAAAACTTGTGGACTATTCGCCTCTTGCAAGTTAGATCGAAGCACCAACTGGCGGGAATGTGAGTAAACTATTTGTGGATACATTGTGATAGTCTTCTATGGGGGCTCGCAAATTTATCTCAATTTTAACGATTTTATTTTGTGTATAAATTTTCTGAATTGACTCAAATATGCCCTGTATGATGTACTGTGTAATAGAATGTTCAAATTCATATAATACACGCCTAGAAGGAACAAAATATTATTCATTTCCATCTGAAAACAGGTTTCATCAGCAAAGACAGCTATGGACAAAGCGATTAAAGGAAAGAAGTATTTCGAGTCTTGTGAAATTAAAATTAACACAATGGAAACTATATTTAATAAGGAAAGAATATTTTCATTTCATTCAGCTCCCAGTCTCATGACCACAAATACTCTGAGAAACTTCACGATGGTGGCGCTCGTGCAGCTTGCAAGAGGCGAATATGCACCAGAGAGTAGAAGATGTGATAGCAGCAAAAGGTGGACCAACAAGATACTAAAATAGGCTTATTTTTGAGTGTTTCTATTAAAGTGATGGTGTCCCATGACTTTTGATAGGGTAGTGTAGAGTCAAAAAATATATTGACATAGTCTATTCTTAATTACCCGTACATATTTATGACTTTTTTAGTACTTCAGAGCATTAAAAGACGTATTTTATCCTCAAAGATTAATACGCATCCGCAGAATTTGTAATTTGACCCTTTGGCTGGTTTACCATTGCATGCAAAATTAGGTTTTTTATCTTACATATATATTGTGTAACGTTTTCTAAATCAAATCCCGAGCCTTGCGGAGGAATGTAAGTAAAAAAAAATTTCTTCCTTTCTTACTCTATGCTTTGCGGGTTTGTTCCGACATCCCCCTTTTCCAAGCCTAACGGAATTGGTCCGTTTGTCAGGGGTTCGGCCCCAATGTCATTTCTCGCGGTAAACGACCCTTACCGGGGCCATCGTGATATTTTTTTTCTTTATCGGTAAAGAAAAAAAAAAGATCATGATGGCCCCGCTCTTACTCGGCTTGTTGAATGTGCCTTGGGAGGGAAGGTACTCTTTTCTTACAATTGTTAGAAGTGTTAATTCCTCCTTCTGTTCCTACTCATGTAGGGTATCGATGGTGTTCCTTTATGAATATGGGGATCGTGAAGCTAGTTGTCTTTTATTAAATAGCTAAGAGGAAATCCTTTAGAGATTCCTAGAATTCGGTGTGATAGTCCTTTATGGCTCTTGTTGGGAAGGGTCACTGTGTAGTGCGGGGCGTGCGCTATTCCCGACCGGTACTTGTGGAATTTTAACAGATTTTTTTTGCAAACAATTATTAATGGCTAAATAAATTTTAATTTCTCAGAGACATTATTTTCTACAACAACAGAGTTTGTTCGTTTTACGCGTGAGATTTACCATAGCCTACAATGATGAGCTTTACCATAGCCTTTTCTTATCATTGTAGGCTATGGCTATACCGAACAGTTGGCTTGACGTTTTCACGCTCTTGAGGGGCGTTGATAGCCGTTTTTCAATTCAATAAATTGGGAGTTCTTAGTATTGTTTCTATCAATGAAATTGGTAGAGACTTTAGAATACAAGGCAAAATTGACCTTTAAAAACTGCGAGCACTGCGTACACTGCAGTGAAGCATCCCTCAGAGACACCCAAATGAACAACTCATTCATAGCAACTGTTTCGTATCCGCCATGCAGTGAAGTATCACTTAAAGACGCCACTGTTGACCCATAATTTCGCAGCATTTTACTTCTGTGTGGCGGAAGATCGCGATCGCTGGAGATCCTCCATAGGGCTGCTGCCCCCGCGACCCTAACGGATAAGCGGGTTTGAAAAGTAAGTAAGTAAGTAATAAAATTTATTTAGAATTCGTAAATATTTAACAATAATCAATTAATATTATTGAAACGCTTAGAATAAGAATTTACAAAATTATTACTAATTAATAAGTGATTTAAACATTTAATATATTAAAAAATATTACTAAATTGCAAAAGAAAAAAAAATTGAGTGAGTCTTGTATCACATAAATGAATTCTGTATATACATGTACACCGTCGCGAACTGTATATCTTAGGTAATATTAGGTCGTGATGTGTTTGATTGTGATTTGTTTGAAGTAGGATCCAGCAAAAACCCCACCGATCAAAACTCCTAGAGTAAAAGCACAAATGAGGACATATCCCAGAAAAAAACCTTAATTTTTGTCTGATTTTTTTATAATTTATAAATTATTTTATCGAATTATTTGAAAAATATCTGGCTTTTTTATCAGAATTTACTAGAGTTTTTTTTTTCGTATTTGGAAAGGGGGGAGGTCTTTTTTAAATTTATTTTCTAATATTAATTTACCGAATTGATTAATTGGTAATGGCGTTGGCCATAAAATTTATACTACATATTTTCATTATTGTCGTGCATCCGGTGTAACGCCCCAAGTTTTTTCTAGCCGAATTTTGTCCCTGCTGTAATGGTTCTCGGGGTGCGTTTCAGTTAGTAAAAAAAAAAAAAAAAAAAAGGGGATTTATCATAACGAATTTGTCGAGGTTGGTTCTTTAATTTTGAAAATGGCCTTAGGTAATAGGTTACCGTTTGTTTAGAATTTTTTTTTTTAAATTTCACTAGAAGGAGAGAAACCATTTTTTTGTTACTTTAACGCCTGTTCTTTATTTTAATTTTTTTTTTTCGCTCGGAATTTTATTTTTTTTTTGTTTCACTCTTTTGGTTTTTTTTTTCCTCTTATCTATTATGTTTTTTTTTTAAGTTTTATTTTCTTGATCTGTATGTTTTTTTTTGTTTTATCTGTATTTTTGGTATTTTTTTTTTAGTATTTAAGCCTTAATCGGTTAATTTATTGTTGATTATCAATTTTATTTATTTATTTTCGAAGCAGTTCACGAACCACGTGCCTTTATTTATTGTTTGATCATATTTTTTTTTGTTAACTATGTTTCTCTCGTGACCGATTAGGCCAGTTCCTTTGTTGAAAGCCGTCCGTGATTGAACGTGAATCGTGGCAAGCTTTGCGTGAAAAGAAAAGGCATTGTTGACAAAACCGAGTTGGTGAAGAACTTATGACAAGAAGACAGTGACTTATACCAGCCCGGAGAAGATGGATCACCTCCGATCTGCTCCGCTGAAGTGCTCCGACCCTGACGACTGATTGTAGACATGGAATTTGGACCCATTTAGTTAATGCAGTGGACATAGTTTGATTATGTTTCAGTGACGACCCCATATCTCGTAGATAGTATGACTCTGAATAGTATTTTTTAGAGTAGCTTCGTTTTATTTATGTAACTTTTCCTATCCCCACAGGGTTACAGTAGACCTCCCATACAAAAGGTCTATACGACGCCTTCTTATGTAGCGTTCAATTGACTTGCAATAGAAGATTTACGGACCCAGCACATTCTTCAATGATAGAATTCGGCTTGGAAATTTTGTCAATCGATCCACCGTGATGAGGTCTGAAGAATGACTCAGTCTTTCCTCGATGAAGAAAATCCATGGAACGTGATTTAAGCACCATATTCAACGTCAACGCTGACTTTGGAGCGGCATATCGGATTTGAGCTCAGAGAATTCTTCCTAGCCCCGCTTAAGGTTAGATGTATGTTTTGAATTAACTGGCCAATTCAAGAAATAAAAAAAAAGAAAAAATTTCTGCCGACATAATTAATTAATGAGTAACAATAACGGTAAACAAGATTAGCTGTTCGAGAGATAACTTAATTGCATTTAATTTGATCTGAGCCAAGTCCGTGTGCCTCTCTAGAAGTTTAGTATTTTGCTTTATTACCTTGATTTTTTTTTTTCCCTATTCCTTTCATATCTTTTATATTTTGCTATTATTTTTTTTTTACCTTACCCTTGTCGACGGTTGATTCCAGAGACTTTACCTGCGATGTGAAAAGAACCCAAGAAGAATTCGTAGAAGAATTACCTGCTAGCTTTATTGTTATTTATGTTTTGTTTATATAGAAGAATTACCATGTTTTGTATTTTTTTGATTTTTTTTTGGATTAATTTTCTATTTGTAAATAAATCTTTTTTCGCCTGACAAGGGCTAAACGTATTTTCCTTGTCGTTCTATCTTAGATTTTTTATTTCTTTTTGGGGTTAGGTTTCAACTATTTTTTTTTTTTTAAATGAAAGTTTTTTTGGTGGGGTTAATTAATTTTTTTCCCTTCGTACTTAATTACTAGCTGCCTTCCTGGATTTTTTGGTACGCCCCAGCCTGCTTTTAGTTACGGGGGGGGGGGGGGGACGTTACAAGTTCTTTTACGTTTATTGTCCCTTTCATGTTTTTTTTAACGGTATCTT
>JAHWFO010057537.1:127004-143142 GCA_023313115.1 Rhysida immarginata | reverse complement strand
ATCATCATTTTATGTTCATTGTTATAATTCTTGGAAAGGATTGCTTTTCATTACATCATCATTTTGAGCTCATTGTTATTGGTGAATTGCGTGTTGAAACCATTGTTGATACCTATTGTTGCACAAACTTTTATTTGCATTGTTGGTCATGAGATATATATTGTTGGTCCGTGCAGAGTGTTTGTGAATTGCGTGTTGATACCATTGTTGCAAAAACTTTATCTTGCATTGTTGGTCATGCGATATTTCTCATTAATATGCCCTTCTATAACCATGAATATCGATTTTTTAGCAATAATTATTATTTTTCCGAAATCTGAGGTAGACAGTGACCTTCCTCATGCTTTAAAGGTCATGTATGCGAAATTTTATCAAGATCGGAATAAAACTGTAGATTTGTATAAAAAACATACAGACAAACAGACCCACAGACAAACCCACAAACATCCTTCTTTATATATATAGATAGATATAGATTAGGATTTTTATGTAATACCATAACGAATAGAATAGTAAGTATGATTACTTGCGTAGTTTTCTGGCGCATCCGCAAGATGTCATTGCGTGCGTTTTCGACCAGCGAGTCGCAGGTTTTTAGTATTCGCTTACAAGGAAAAGGATGAAACGTTAACAGCAGTTTTAAAAATTAATTTTCAAACACGAGTTCTTTTTTTTTAGTCTTGCTGTTTATTTACTGTTTCTTACAGGGAAACTCCACGGAAAAAAGTAGAAAAGTCGAATTTTTATGCATCCAGGGTAATATATCATTCAAAAATTTTCGATTTATCCTAATATTTTAATAAGAAAAACGCCTCGATAGAGTGAACAATTCAAAAATTGGCCCTCTCGTCTCCTCAAGAACAAGAAGTCATTTCTAGCTTAGTTTCGATTCTAGCATAGTTTCGATTCTACTTAACGCTAGAGTTTAGCTTGCCTTTTTACTACCAGAATGCCTTTAACTTGTTCTCTCTTTGGATGTGTAAATAAGAAATCCGATAGAAACTTCACGGTTCATGTATTTATACAATCGGAGTCGATTAAGAAGCAGCGGATTACCTTTAGCCAGCGAAGAATTTGTATCCAAATACGAAGAGCATCGTGTGAACAGTTCATTTCGAAGCGTCTTGCTTTTTTTTCTCTAATCCTGCAGTTTTAAATTCATTGAAAATTAAAACGAAATTCATTGAAACATGAATCTGTTCCAACTCTAAAAAGGCATAATTCTGGTGATCTTCAAGAACAACGATCGCGATAGTCAGACATTTGCTAACCGCCGAAGGAATGAAGTAGGCTTATCTGCTGTCATAAGGTACGTGCACGAGTAAATATAACGAGTAAATTTTTTAAAATACGAGTAAAATTACTGTTTTAAATGTAACAAACTATATGCAAATTACACTATTAACACATTATAACAAGCTCATCATGTATAAATAGTGAAACAATAAAATATACGACAGAAACTGAACACGAAACGTGAAATTCCCATTTGCAGTCAGCAAAAAAACGCCACGATGTTGGTCGAAATCGACAGCAGCGCTGTTATTTCGCACATCCGCCTCTCGCCTGATTTTTAGCATTGCTTAATACGAGAGTAATCACAATTATTTATTCTATTCTATGGTAATACCAATAATATATGACAACCACAAAGAATATTTGCTTGTCTCATAGAAAAAAGAAATTGTAGTAAACATTACTTGACTTAGTAAACATTCATTTAGTAATCTTCTAAGTCAGAAAACTCCTTAGAAAATATGAATAAACTTTCAATTGAAAGTTAAGAAGAATAATGTAAAAAATGACTATCTCCTGCCAGAAAGGAAGAAAAGGATCCAAGCCATACTATTTTAAAGACAAGAACTATTCAAAATAAACCCCCGTAAGAAAGTATAAAAAGAAATTTCAAATATTATAAAGCCTAGTTTGAAGATTAGAAAAGATGAAAAACTGACAAAAATACATTTTTAGAAAGGTTAAGAAGTCCGAATTAACAAATAAATTCTTGCCCCAATGGGGGTCAGTCAGCACACATGAAAAGAATAAACTGGCTTAAAATGTGGCATCATCAGAAAGCTTGCGTATGGAAAAGTCCTCTGGAGAAGAGACTAATTGACTTCGTGGATGAAAAAAAGGACTTTCCGCATAAAAAAGCTAAGATGAAGATGCCAAATCACATTATACATGTGTATTTTCAAACACAAAGACCATAAAGGTCTGTATCACAGTTCATATAGTATGTCCATCTAAACAGAAGTAAAATGAAATAAAAGTTCTTATATAACCGGATATTTGAAGTGAACTAGTGTTGAAGGAAAATTTATGTGGAAATCATCTGTGAAGAGTTGGTCTATTGAGAAAATGACGTGGCTTGAAGATGGCAAAGGAGCTGGTGGATCTGGAGCAGATGGTGATACTCCAAAAGAGCACTATTAAATCGTAAACAAGGCAGGGTGCCCAGGTGCACATACTCTTGGAGAATGGGAAACCCCTAAGGGCTGCGCCACCTATTCAAACCCCTAAGGGTTGCGCGGGACATCCGATGTCGAGGGAAAACATGACCAAAAACGAGAACGAGTTCTGGTCCCCTCTAATGACCTTGCAGAGACGTTGAGATGAAGCGTAACGTCTCTGGAACAAAGAAGGGCCAAGCCGAAGCCCCTCGAGATGGAGGAAAGACCTGAGATGGACAGCGCCCCTCCTCCATACAGCTGTGGCTGACAGGCGTGAACCACGAGCACGATCCTAACGGACCAGCCATAGTTCTTGATTCAGGAAGGCGATGGAGATGACCAGGTCCAGCTTGTATGCAGCACCTGTGGAGCCTTCCACCAGGAATTGCACTGACTGGTAGGAAAAGGCAGTCAATCCAAAGTGTAATGAAAGGAGCTCCCAAATGGACTATGCGAACGGGCACTCGAAGAACACATGATCAATGAATTCAGACGACCCACAAAACTGGCAACCAGCAGATCCTACTCTTCCCCACTGATATAAGAGTTAGAGTATAGAATCCATGGTGCAGCAGACGCCATTGAAATTTAAAGACCGTCAACTCGCAGGCGAGTGTCTTCAAGATGGCTGACCATGGATAGTCGGGATGCCAACATACGATATCAGAAGTCGCACCCCAGTCGGACTGCTGGAAGAAACAAGATAGACGAAGGCTTCCCTAGTCTTGTGGCTCCAGCTGGCGCAATCCAGAAATAAATGACGCTAGATCTCGCTGGACCACATCGTAAATTCCAGGTGACCGCAGGTTGAATGTCACTGGCAGCGAGATAGGAACGGGCAGTCCATTGATCTTAAAAAAGAAACGCAAGCGCAGGAATAAAAAGCTAGCCCAGTTGGGAGGGGGGAGGCGGAAGACCCGGATCGGGGCGGCCATTCTGACCACAATAAGATATTGCCAGATGTCTGGCAGACCCAGGCCTCCTCCATCAAAGGGGATAAACAGCAATTCTGAACGAACGATCCACGGCACTGCGGACTTTCTTCAGAGAGGTGGTAAGATGGTAATGCGAAAATTTATGCCAAGGCGCGAAATACACTTATCAATTACCTGCTGCCAGTGATGAGAGTTCATGTCTGGTAAAAAGGAAAAGAAGGTATCCCAGCACTGTTAACTGTTCATACCATGTTATTGGGAAAGTACGAAGATAGTCCACCGTCCATTACAAATAGCGATGCTTTTAGACTTGCCGAGATTGATGGAACTTCCCGTCGAAGTGCTAAAGAGATCGAAAGATTCCTTATATATGCCCAGGGAATAAGCATCAGATGCAAAAATCACTACATCATCAGCATAAGCCAGCGTTCGGATGTTGATCGAAGCAGCTTGCAATCATAACCCGGAACATCAGGGTGACGATTGAGAAATTGCAGTAATGGCTCCAAATAGAAGATGTATAGGAGGGATGAGATGGAACACCCTTGCCAGACGCCCTTGGAAAGTCCGATAAAGAACGAACTGGAGCGATTAATCGCCACACATGATGTGGCTGAAGGATATAGTGCTGAGATAATCGTAGCAAATTTCCGAAGATAAAGATGGTAAAACACTCGGAAAAGAAACACGTGATTCACCTTGTCGAAGGCCTTCTCTTGGTCAAGGCTTAACACGGCCAGAGGCACACACGCGCTTCCTCCATAACACATTTGATGGTGATCAGGTTGTCGGACATCCTGCGAAATGGAATAGAGCAGGACTGGCCCGGATCGAAGAACTCGTTGGCAAAACATTTAAGCCGTTGTTGGAGCACGCAAGTGAAGACCTTATAATCTGTGTTGAGTAGAGTAATAGGCCTCCACTGGGTGACAAATTCAGGTTCCAGAACCTTGGGGAGCAAGATCATTTTCCCCACATTGAAGTCCGACATAATGGAGGAACGTTCTTTAAGCACAGAATTAAACACTTGCACCAGGAAAGGCCCAAGAAGTTTCCAGGTCGCATTGAAGAAGGAATACGGGATGCCGTCTAATTCAGGATGCCGTCTAATTCACAGGTCAGTATCCTCAGTGAAAGGTCTCAGATCCTTGATCTAATGCCTCCTGGCGTCGGACGGAAAGAATGGGCGGCTGAAAAGTGATGAAAAATGGGAGTGGAAGGCGGACAAAATGTCAGAGTCAGATTCCACTATCCCATCCTCCACCATCAAACGATGACATCTTGTCTTGTTGGCGCGGCGCCTTTCCTCGGCGAACACTGTGATGACATATGCCTAACGTCAGACGCTCAGGACAATTTGGCCCTGAGAGCTGCGCCAGCCGCCTAGCGGATCATTAGAACGTTGATGTCGCCCTTCACCTGACGGATGTCATCAGCGTACTCCCCCTTCGGGAAGGAACAGTGGAGGAGACGCAGGATTTCTTGCAGCATGAGGAGATGGCGCCAGTTGCATCTGGTATTATCCAACCCAATATTTCTCAAGAAACGTGGAATCTTGGTTTTAAAATCAAGCCACGAAGCTAGCGACAGAGGCAGGTTGTGGAGTTGTCTTTCTACAAACCGAACGAGCATTGCCTTGTATTCATCGATGTCAAGCAGAGAAGCGTTCAGAAACCAGTTGTTCGAGCAGGGCCTGTGTCACGTGGACAAGAAAGCAGGAACGTAGGGTAACAATAAAAAATTTTATTTATTGCAAAATAGAATTGAAAGTCAAAAAACATAAACGATAATAACAAGAGTCACTTCGCTTTTGCACAGTGGAAGATAATGAGATAAAGTCTAATAGTCTGAGTGAATTCAATTCATCTTGCATGGCCTCTTCCCATTGATGATGTTTGGGAGAAGCGAGTGCTTGTTCATAAGACTGGGGTGTGATTGGCGGAGGGATTAGCAAGTCGGAGTCATTAAAGTCAAGATGACATAAGGCGGCACGCTGTTTTTCCGCCTTCTCTTTTAATCTTTGTGAACGTCGTAATACCGGTTGTCGGATTTCAACGGGTGGTTGGTTCACTGGTGATTTAGACGAACAAACTGGAACATCTTCCATCGATGCGGTTTCTGATTGAGGTGTGACCACTAGCGTGTCCTCAGTATCAGATAGGACCTGCATTCTTGTCTCGTCTAATGTTAAAGTGGGTGAGATTGGCGGTACGCTCTGAATGATATGTGATTCATCAGACTGTGTTGCTTCAAAGACTGGGGGTTCCATGTGAATTGGAAATACCAGAAGAACAGAAGATGGATCTAATTTTCTTGTGAACTCTGGAAATACCTAAGGAAAGAAACGAACGGTACGTGCTCGTAAAAACTTGCTCTCATTGAGCGCATAAGGTACCCAGGAGATGAAGCGGAGTATCCCATAAAAACACCAATTTTGGCGCGAGCGTCAAGTTTTGATCGGTGCGACTTGAGTATATAATAGTATACCAGGCAACCCAAAGGAGCTCGATATTTGATGGTCGGTTTCTTTTTGGAACATATCTCTTCAGGGGATTTAGTTTGACCTCGTCTAGGCAAAGAATTCAGATTAAATGCTGCTGTAGTCGCAGCATGGTCCCAAAATTGGTGCGGAGCTTTTGACGATGCAAGAAGAACTCAAATTCCATCGCAAATGGAGAGTACGGTTCTCTAGCAACACCATTTGATTGGGGGTTCTCAGGAACGGTGAATTGTTGAGATATGCCTTGCTTCGTACAGAACTCACCTAGCTCCGCATTGGTGAATTCTGTTCCATTATTGGAACGTATATACGCCAGATTTTGTCCTGGAGAGCGTTGTAGCTTTAGTATTAAGTCTATTAATACTTTTGGCACTTCACTGATTGTCGGAGTAGCACAAACGAAAGTTTTTCGTGAGAAATCATCGACGGCTACTAACAGGAATTTGTTTCCATGGATAGAAGTGGTAGGCATTGGTCCCATTGTATCCACGTGAAGTAGCTGTAAAGGACGGGTTGACCATTGACCTTGTACAATGTTGTGAGGGGCGTTGCATAATCGTTGCAACACATGGTTGGTCATCAATTAATGGCGGAAAAACTTCAAGACCGTGCATGCTATGGTGTTTCACGGCTGCAGTGATTTTTTTTGATGACGGATGGCCCAATGCATTGTGAATATCACTAAGTGACAGCCATTGAAAGTAATGAGGGGTCCGTTTGAGAAACTAAATGGAAATTTGAGACCACGGGAAGGAACAGGAGATCCTCCACGCCTTCCTGCGCAGCGATGGTCGTGCCCTTGGGTGAAGTAATGGAATAACCAGTTGGGCCAAAGTGAAGACTGTAACCCTGCTTTGATAATTGACTCATGGAGACAAGATTAAGGCGCGCGTTTGGGGCATAAAGCGCGTCATGGAGTTTTAAAACTGCTCCTGAATCTAATAACACGCTTGCCGCACCAGTACCGATGGCAGAAATCGTTTTCTTAGGGTTTGCAGTATGTATCCGCTTATGACAGCTTTGAAAAGAATCAAAGAACTGTTTTTCTTTAATTACGTGAAATGAGCTGCCCGTGTCAACTATCCAATTCTTGTTTGGAACACCAACACAGTTGGCTGAAGGTTTCTTGCTTTGTCCTTTTGTACCCGATTTGTGAGGCTTACGCTTAGGACGTGAAGCTGATGCACGAGGCATGCGCTTTGTTGATGCTGGATCCTGCGAACGAGAGGGTATCGCGGCGTGTGAACTAGCTGGACCTGCAGTAGTGGGATAAATTCTGGACGGACAAACCGTTTTTACGTGTCCTCGGCCTCCACAATTATGGCATGTTACGTCATTTGTTCGACAGGCATTTGGATGTGGACGCGGGGAAGAAACAGAGGTGGCATAGGAGGCTACACCTATTGAGGAATTTAGAGTGGTGTGATCCTTAAAAACCACGTTTAGTTGACTCAGGAAGGGTTCAATTGACATTGATGGGTTTGATTGGACCGCGAGTCTCAATGGAGTATAAGTTGAGGGTCTACCGACCATATGGTCAATCAAAATTTTATCATCCAGAACCAGGGACACGGCTCCAGCCTGAGCAAGGATTTGTAGAGCTCTTGCTACATAGGCATTCGGATCATCAGCGTCTAAAAAAGCAAGGCTGAGAGACGATGCATTATTTCAGCCTGTGTCACTGAATCCGGCGTTCCATATCGATGCTTAATTGCTTCCCACAATGTATAGGGATTGTCATCTTGAAGCATGATGACAATATCATCACTCACCATACTCAGGAGGTAATGCCGTATTCTCGCCACATCAAGGCGCATGGATGAGCTGGTTGATGCTTCTGTAGGGAGAGAGATCTTTTCTTGGACATATTTGGCTAGCCCTCTGGTTTCGAGCGAGGTTAAAGCTCGATACGTACATTGAATATAATTGGCACTCGTTGGCCTAGGGAGAAAACGACCCTCTTCAAAATATGATTCCTCCATAATGTAATAAAATAAAAGAAACCAGGAACCTCTGCTACCATATGTTCAGAGGGGGTAGCAAAATAAATATCACCACACAAAGATATTTATACTCTTTGACCCAGTCGAGCTTATTTCCGTACATGGTAAGCAAACCTGGGGGGGTTTCTGCGCTTGTTTGTGTAGAATTTAATGGGTGGTACTTTAAAAGAAAGAACCCCAAAACTTAAGAGTAAACGTGGCTCGTTAAAAGACTTTTATTTTGGTTTAAAAATGCGATATTTATTTATAAAATACAAAAAAGTCTGTACAAAACAATGTTCTATACAATATGATTTAATTGAGGAATAGGCATTGCGATCTCAATTAAAAAAGAAAAAATATTTCTCGGAATAAAATAAAGGAATACTTAAATGTACGTCAAATATAGCAAAACATTGGGGAAACTTTACCATCTTCCCTTCACCGGAAGCCAGAAACATCTAAGCGATTATCTTGCCGTATGCTGGCGCCGCCTATTGTTGGCTTTTCTGTCGTCTGCTTTTACAAGTGAATTGAGCAAACGCGAGCAACTCTGAAAGTAGTTCCAGTGATGACCGACCTGCCGTGTGTTGAGAGCGGTCACCTAAGAAAAAAACTCAACTATCTGGTTAAATTGAAGTATCTGAACACGGCGTAATACTAGCCGCCACATCTACAATACTAGTGCGCGGACGCCGTCGCTCCGCTCCAGCGTCCCTGCCTGCGGCGCACGCTCCCTCGCTTCGCTCACGGCGACCCCGAATTACAAACATACCCCAACCTATTTGGTTACAGGGGGCAGTTGGTTTCTCCTCGGCCGGTTACAGGGGGCAGTTTGTTTCCCCTTCTACAATACTAGTACGAGGACGCTGTCGCTCCGCTCATGGCGACCCCGAATTATAAACATACCCCAACCTATTTGGTTACAGGGGGCAGTGGGTTTCCCCTCGGCTGGTTACAAGAGGCTAATGATCCGTAATTTTTAGTGGTCACTGAAATGGCTGCCCGAAAGTTGCGGGAACTCATGTTACGGTTAAACCTACTTTAACCCAACCTCAGTTAACCTAACCCAACACCAGAACGCTCAAAAAAATGCTGGCTTACCTTTAAGAAATGGTTCCTTTCGACAATGGCTAATTATCCAGAAAGCAGAAAAAAGAAAATCTGAAATCCACAAACAGTTATAAACGACCGCGACATGCCAATAGTGTGGTTGCTATGGCAACAGCTAGCGCAAGACGGGAAGAGACAGCCAAAACACGCCCTCTAACGTCGGGATCCACAATGCAGGGGGGGGGGGTGCCAACAGTACTCGGACTAAATATTTTTATTTGCCAAGAAATCCACAACTGTGTCGACAATAGAAAAATGCAAAATGAACAGTTTACGATTTTGGCCAGACAGCAGAAATTAACCATATGGGCATTACAGCACATTTAAAAATATTTTTTTTATTTATTAAATTTTGCTTTCTCACTTAAAACAATTCATAAAAAAACGCCCTTCAAAACAAGTCGCCCACTTTTAGAATCTTCTCTACAGATGGCGTCACTATACATCACACAGACAATCGCTCAGACGTGTCTGGCTTCCGGTGAAGGGAAAACCATAAAATCATGCCAAACATTGTAACGAGAAATATTAATCGCTACATTGTGCGAATTAACTTTAAATATAAAAAAGAATTGAGACAGATCTTATAAAGAATAAGGAAAAGATATTTCAAAATTCCCATTTAATGTCTAAAGAAAGACTGCGAAATCATAATTATTAATGAGGAATAAGAATTGAAATGTGCAGCATGGCGTTCCTTATGCGTGTTATTGCTGAAGTAGCATTAAAAGAAATTTCATTATTACTTTATGGGTAAACCCGCAAAACAATGCTGCTCGGAAAAAGAATCATGGCTGTCGCGAGAAAGTGAGAAATTCAATAAGAAACTAAACATCGGGGTAGAGCATTGGAATGAAAATGATAAATGGAAGTTGAACGCCATGCTGTAGACTAATAAGGACGTGGAGGACCAGAAGGATGGACGACTGGTCAAGCCAGAAGCTAGAAGTGGTCTGTCTGAAATAAAAAAAAAAAACAGTAATCACGGCAAGAACATCAACAATAGTGGGACACACATCCTCGTGATCACGAAAATTATTCGCGAGGGACAACTAGCTGCAGACAGTGATAATCACGTGGAGATTTTTAAATTACATTTATTAAAACAATATATACTCAACAATAACTGTCTGCAAAACAGTAAAAAAAACTTAAAGAATAGAAAAAAAAGAATAATTATTACAAATAAAATTATATCTATTTTTACATAGAAAATCTGAGTTTTCCCGAACACTTTTCCTAGCGCTTCTATAGTTAATCCCGTAATTCTCACGGTTTTCTTAGAAACCCTCCTCCCTTCTTATCCTTGGTCGACAGCTCCTACCTTTCAGTACCCCTTTTAACGTACCTTCCAAATCTACTGCCTTTTTCATCTGCCCGGCCACGTCTGACGCAATCCGTCATCTTAAGTCCTCTCCTTACCCTGACTTGTTAAGGATTCGATCCGATATTATCTTGTTTGCTATCACAGGCTTTATCGCCCCATTAACTCTCCTGTTTATTGTATCCCTTACGCGAGGTACTTATCCATCCTGTTTTAAGCAGTCGAGAATCATGTCAATTTTTAAGTCAGCAGCTGTCGTCCTATCGCTATTTTACCTTGCTTCATAAGCGTTTATCTTCTTGCATTTCTACGAATGGATGTCTTTCTTCTTCTCAGCATGGCTTCATTCCTAAACGCAGTACTCTTATCCTTGTTCATAGATATACCAAAGCTTTCGACTCTGTGCGACGTATAATGGATCTCATTATCAGGTTCAAACATCTCAGACCAGTTGATCAGTTCTTAAAAAAAGAGTAGAAGGCAATTCTGGTGGGTTTAACTCGGCGAATTTCGTATAAGTTAGGAACGACTTGGGAATTAAGAGAAAGTGCTTGGAATGAGAAGATAGGGAAATGGTCCGATATTTCGAGATCTAGAGATCCGCTGAACAAGTTGTCTCGGGATGACTCAATACAGTGATCAATTACTATAGTGAATATCTATATACTAAAACTCTTGCGTGTATTTATTTTTTTATCTGTAATTCTATCTCCTCCTAGACGGTTTGAGCTAGCGACTTGAAATTTTCAGGGCAGGCTTATCAATAAAGGACCTGCTCTATCGCCAAAAATCAGCCCTTTACGACCCCCCTCCCCACTTTCTGGGGTTTTCATTTAAAATTATCTGCTTTTGCTTTGTAATTCCCCTCAACAGATGACGCGGGCGGGCAAAGCCGCGGGTAACGACTAGTGTGTGATGAAAAATACTATAGTGTGTAAATGAAGAAATTAACGGGGAAAGTCCAGTGGATGTCGTCATATATAAGAGGGAATGTAGGTTTGAATTGACTTTAAATAAATCTAGGTTGAAGTCACCGATAATTATAATTCTTTTTTTGGAGGAGAGACTAATATCATGTAGTAACGTTGAAAAATGGGTTAAAAGCCGCCAACTGTCCAGATGGAGGACGGTAAACGGAGACAATAAGGAATTTATTGTTTATTGAGATAGTGAGAATTTCGAAATCACTATTCGTGCGAAAGAATCAGTCTTTAATTTGTAGTGTAATTGATTCGAAACATAAATAACAATGCCGCCACCTTTTAAGGGCAGAGAGTTGCAACGGAGGAGAAATTATAGAGAGGCGGGATATCATAAGGTTTCGTCCAGGACTCCGTTATTGATTTAATATCGGGGAAGCAGTAAAGTGAAGTAAGGGAAAAGAACAATACAGAGGAATTAGCCTGAAATCTACGTTTGTTTAGGCTGAAAAGGAAGAGAAAAGAAGAAGAAAGAGGAAAAAATTTAGTTTTAAATTCAGTATTAAAACAAAGATAGATGTAGCATTAGGGTTAATCGTCATGAGAGTAGATATGAATGTGCAAAATAGGAGGTAAAGAAAATATAGAGAACAAGTAAGGAGAATAGTAGAAAAATAGTGGACCTTAGAAAATCCGATAACATAGCTGTGAACAGGAGCAAAGTAACGTAAAGATTTCAAAAGCTTATATAGATAAAACAAATTATATATAATGCTTTAACAAAGAATGGCTAAGTGAACGGTTGGCGCTTAGTTGTTGGAGGTCTGCGAATTCTTTAATAAAATGATTTTTTCGGAAGAGTCTTTAGAAAGAATCCTACCTTTAAACGACCAAACGTTCCGAAGACCAAGCACGGATCTGTCTTCTTTGAGGAGACGAGAATGTGAGATCCTCCGATATACGAAACGACGATCCAAGGAGCTTCCTTCGATTTTGAGGATTAAGTCTTTGTCCATGGGAGATACAAATTGAAATATTATAGGTCGAGATCTGAAAGAACGACGCGATACAAACCGATGAACTGCGGAAATTGAAATCGGGTTGAGAGATACATCCAGACGAGCGGAGAAGAGATCCAAGCATTTACTGGTCATATCTTCTGATGATTCCTCGCTAAGCTAAAGATGTGGATATTGGCTCGCCTGGTATATTGTTCTAGGTTATCTGTGCGTTGAGAGATTTCAGAAAATTGCTCATGCGATGGAATATTGACAGCTTGAACTGAAGATTTAAGATGAGCGAGGGTCATATCGATATTGTTGAGTCTGGCGTCAATTTCTTTGATCCGTGATTCGGTGGCATGAATTTTATTGAATAAATCCGAGGTCAGTAAATCCATTTTAGAGAGACAGTTGTTTAAAATTAGTCTCGAGAATTTTGTCTACCTAAGACGTATTGGCAAAATACTCGGATATCCCCTTCTCGATTGCGTGGCAAATGGACTCGTCTAGCTGAGCTGCGGGAGAGTTCTATTGCGTCTGACGAGATAGGATTTCTCCGGTTAATTTATTTCCATTATTTAATTATTAATTTTTAATAATCGGAATTAATAAGAAATTGTTATTATTCCATTATTCACTAACTTATTGGCATGAAGTGTTTGGATAAAAAAAATTTAGGATAGTTGAAGCTAAGGAGTGCTCTTTCTTTTGTATCAAGCTCACTGATTGGCTATATTCTACGCGGTAGATCGCCTCATTTTTGTCAGAACAGTTCTAATTCATAAATGTTCAATTTTCTAGAGAATTTAGTAAATGTTTTACAAAATGATGAATGGCTTAAAACAAAATAACTATAAATTTTCAAATATATATATACAATTGTCAGTTTTATTTGAAAATAAATTTTAAGAAAAATTGAGCCGATTTAGAATCGTTCGAAATTCAAAGCGGGAATGAAATGCGAATGGAACGAAATCCGGATGTGCCGCCATTGTTTGGCGGAGAATATGAAAGCAGAGCAATCGCCATTTTTGCTGTCCGGAAAGGAAATCGAAAGCTCTGTTGTTTACACGAATTGACTTGACTTGAGAGTAGGGAAACGAAGTAATTGCTTAAGCGCCCCAGCAGAATAAGAAGCCAGGATCAGTCAATAAACGAGGTAAATAGTGAAACTTTAATTCACGTCTCTTCCTTCTTAGGTGTCATTGTTGTTGTCTGCTTAGCGTTGTTGTAGTGCGAGAAAGCCCAATTGGGCGGGCATTTTTGGAATAAATTTCCGAACTAAGGAAAAGGAAGATTGTTGTTCCTGTTGTTGTAACTTCGAGAATATTAATTATAAATAAAGTAAAGATTAATAAGATTTGTTTTAAGTTACAATTAGAGAGCTTGCTATGTAGAGCTATCGCTATTACCAAATCAAACCGGATGAGACAAGGCAGCATGCGTTTTAAAGTGTTGGGCTGTATTACGTTGTTTACGAGTTGTCTAATACAGTTAAATAGATCGTGTCTCTAGAGCTTAATATTAAACAGAAACTACTCTATTCGTATTGTGTGTGTGTTGATAATTATGATATTGATAGCAACCGAATTATCCAGGCGTGTAACAGAAATTCATGTTGCTTTTCTCTTCCTTCCAAAGTATTCATTAACATTTGTTTCCTTTTCTCTTTAGCAGATCCTGATTTCCAATTGGAATGTACATGGCTGCCCATGTCGCACGCAACTGAAAATTATGGTTCACCTGGCTAGAGTTTAGAGAAGATACTTGGAAACAGCTGGGTCATGGAATCATTACAAGCTATGAGCTCCACGTGGATTGTGAGCTGCGCCAGGATCCTTTCGAAGACAAGGTAAAGACGTGCGCCTCATTTTTTTTTGCGAAAAGTTCTGTAATTCAATTGTCTGTTGGCTGTCTTTATGGCTTCTCATCCTTATTGATTTGAATGGTTTACAGTGGAAATTCTTTTGGGACCTGTGTACTGTAATCGAGTAGTTTAAGGTTGTACGTATACTAGTTCACCGTAAGATTGCTATCGTTGCTCTTCAGAACATGAGAGCAAGTTTCGTATATAGAATGTGATGTTATATGACTGCATATAGGTGTAAACTGATAATGCAAACAGTATGATCTTAGGCGATAGGTTTATCTAAAAGGTGGAGTTGAGTCCAGATATGTCGTCAATTTCTGAAAGAACAGTTTCCAGATATGGTTTGCCGAGATAGTTCGATTCGGTGCTTGCCTCGATCATCTGACCTCATGACTTCTTCCTGTGAGGATTTCTTAAGGATTATGTATACCGAATTCTCAGTGCTTTTGAACATGTCATTGTGGAGATGTAGCAGCGTATATGCCATGAATTAGAATACCGATTCAATTGTATCCGTGCCACGAGGGGTGCACACATTGAGGTTTGTTAATGAAGAAAAAAAAATTTTAGATGTCACATGCTAAAAAACGTTTTTTGTTATCTTGTAAAGTGAATTAGCTATTAAAGTGGTAAATATAATTTCTGATTACTCTGTATATCGTCTATATAAAATCATATGAATAATGTAAAAAAGGGAGATTTGAAATCAAGGGTTTTACTTAAATGTAGGGGGCCTATTTTCTTGAAGTCAGGGCTTCAGCTACATTGATATATCCTCCTGGAGGTAATGCTTTCTTGTCATTTTATTAAGAATATTTTTTATTCAAATTAAAACTCGTGGAGTAGCACAGGAGAATTTAATAGAAATATTACCCATTATTCGTAAACAAATTCCTGCTGTGCTGATATTTAACTTGTCGTTGTGCTGATCGTTACTCTATTTTAAAAAGAATTCTTTAAGTAATTTCATGTTTTTTTAGTACATTTAAAAAGTGAGGAGAGTCCTTTTCAACTTTTCACTTCTGTTTTATTTCCTCCGAAAGATCGTAAGAGAGCGTGTCACATGTATTAATAAGTAAACTTTGAGTAGCGCAGTGGAATAATAAATAGCATGTAACAGCGCACAAAATAGTGTAAATAAAGATAAAGTTTATTGAAAATAAAGCAAAGTATTGAAGATAAAGAGGAGTCAAATGAGCACCTCCTTGCAATAGCAATAATATGCACAACAATCACAAAAATGCAGTTAAATAATGGAATAACTTAAATACGAACAGATTAACTTTACCGGCACCTCAGTGCTAAACAAATCTATAGCTAAAGATTAAAACTTAAAGATAAGCTAAATCTTCAAGGCACGCTTGTGCTATCGGTAAATTACATCATAGGCCTAAACGTAGACCCTTACGTTATAATTCAGCTAGTAACCTAACTAAAGCTTACAGGCTAAACAAATGAATATGACAATTAATGTCTTAATGTCCAAAAACTGTAATTACCAAATTCACCTAAAAGTAAATTACATCAAAGGCTCTAACGTAAGCCTTTACAATTACAATTAAGCTTGTAACCTAACCAAAGCTCACAAGCTAAACAATTGAAAACGACAATTAATGTCTTAATGTCCAAAAGCTGTAATTACCAAATTTACCTAAAAGTAAATTACATCAAAGGCTCTAACGTAAGCCTTTACAATCACAATTAAGCTTGTAACCTAACCAAAGCTCACAAGCTAAACAATTGAATACGACAATTGATGTCTAAACAGTAATTACCAAAATCACCTAAAAGTAACTTACAACAAAGGCTCTAACGTAGCCTTTACAATTATCATATAGTCAGTTAACCTAAAACAAAGCTTAAGAGCTAAACTAAAGCCCACAAAGCTACAAGAATAAATGACTCAAATGATAAATACAATATAATAAATATCAGACAGCCGAGCTTCTTTTGAAGCAGATGGGCAGATGGTATTGCCCTCTACGGAGTTAAAATCTAAAGAGATCTTACAGGTGGCATTATGCAACACCCAACGTAAAA
>JAHWFO010057537.1:77885-126994 GCA_023313115.1 Rhysida immarginata | reverse complement strand
AGCTAACTCCCGACACCTACCCGCTTTGGCCACCCGGGTAGGCAGCTAAAACTTAAGAGCTAAAGTCTAATAGCCGAAAAGTTTTATAGCTTAAAACAAAACATTGGATATAAGCTAAAAAGGTATACAGCAAGTTAACTGGGTCGGCCTTAAAATTAATTACTTATGGTCGAACCTCTCAGCTAACGAGCAAAACACTTAACAACAATACGGCATACTAAGGCTTAAAATTAATTATAAGTATTGAAACTCAAAAGCAAATGCACAAAATTACATAAAGAGATCACATAAATTTTGTAGCAAACACAAGAGCAAACAAAAGCTTGGAGCGGCGCACTTGCAAAATGGAACCGTCCAAATAGCGAGAAATAGAATTTGATAATAAATTCTGTCAAAAAGTCTCAAACGATAAAGTTCCAAGTCCGGGGAAGTCCAATTAAGAACAAAGTCTTATAACTAGTAAAGGGTTACAGGAAATTATGCACTTTTCAATAATTCCAACAAGTAGGACGCACCTGACTCAGCAATTTATCACGGCAAAGCCGAAATCGCTCCCGAAGTAGGCCTGCATGCCTCCGGGCCAAAAACCACACACTTGCGTATTAAAATGCAAGTCTCGGCGACTTAGTTCAGGGAAGGATTTTCGGACCATATCGGCCGTAAGGCATACCGAAAATGAAACACTCACCAAGAAGTAAACCTGGTAGACGGCCGTAACTTTCAGTGCCCGAGGCACCACGTCGAACGTCGTCGTACAACACTTCTTTTGCTGCGGAGGCACGCAAATTGCTGCGCATGCATTCTCCGCCAACGTGGCTTCTCGGCACAGCGCGGACTCACACGGCGAGGCACTCGCCACCTCCGTAGTCGTCTGCGTAGAAATCACTCGAGAACGAGCCTTCTCCTCCGGCGAAGACAAAACCAGACCGTCTCGAAGTCTTTCGTCGTTCGCAGCCAGGAGTTTCCCTTTGGTCCGTCCTCCCTTGGTAGGCGCCAAATTCCTTCTACTACTCCGTCGCCGTTCTCTCGATGAGCTCGCAGAAGAGAGGCTCGCTCCTCCCTCATTGGCTGCTGCGAGCTGATGCTCTTGATCACGCGGCCGATGTCGATTTCGTTTTCGCTCTGTATTCACAAATACTCTGGAGCGCAGACGATCACCTATGCCAACGGAATAATTAAAATTCCGTGACAGATCGTATTTTTTATGTAATTTTTCCTGTTCACTTTTAACAAGTCAGGCAACCGAAATGTCCAGGACCGTTAGGATTCTAAGGCATTCGAGGATAAAAAGGAAAGCTTCAATAGACCATCATATTACCACTAAAACATGTACCATTGAACCAATATTTACTGACTTTGATCAGAAAGGAAGACCATCACGTGTCTTCACTTACTTTGCAAGCTTCTTCTCTGTCATAGCTACCGAATGGCAAACAGAGAAAAGCAATTGACCATTTCTACATAGAATTTAGGGGGTGGTGGTCCCCTCTGATATTTATGACATTGTGAGCCGGAAGTAGTTCACCGATTTTTTTTCACCAACGAACACAGTGCCTAAGGTCAAAAACCCTCACCGGTGAGAGAATGATGACGTAATTTCTCACTAACCGTCTTTTTCTCGGTGAGGACTGTGAGACTAACCGGTTAGGCATAGCAGCACCAACTCGCGTTTCTGACCGCGTTAAATTGACGTCACAGTTTTCTCACCGGGATTTCTGACCGACCAAACGCTAACTCTGCTCACCGGTGAGAGTTTTTGACCTTAGCCAGTCTGTCGTTTTGCCTAAGTTGTCGAATAGCGAAAACGGAAGTCTAAATGGAAAGCGTTCGAACGCTAGAGCAGCAGCAGACAGACGGACGGACGCACATTGTGAAAACATAAGTACCTGTCGTTCTTAATAAGATTCTAGTCCAATGGATGGGAGATATCAAAGAGAAAGGCAGGTTTAGAAAGTTTATTATTATTTTTATTATCATTGTTGTTGTGTTGGAAAAAAGCAAATTGAGATCAGTGTTGACGCAAAGGTTGGTTTGGTTTGTTTAGTATTAACGTCCTTTTCAACTGCTATGGTCATTTCAGGGGCGTTATAGGGGCCGCAAATTTTGCCTCGCAAGGGTTCTTTAACGTGCAGCCAGCAAACGACTACAAGGGACCAACGGCTTTACTTCCCGTTGGAAGGAAGTGCGTGATCTCAGGATTTCCCCCTTAAAAATCATCGTCGTCTTCGGCCGGGATCGAACCCGCGTACTCGGTCATCAGAGGCGATCACGCCACCGGTTGACGCAAAGTCCCACAGGAAAATTTACAAGGGAAAATATATAATTGGAGGTGTATTTCAAAATGTAAGAACATGTCTGTTATAAAATGAGAGTAAATGAAATATTTATTAGTGAGGGAGGGCTTCAAATTCATCCATGCTTACATTACTTTGCTACATAGTCCCATTTCATTCCAGTTTTGCACGGAACCTTTCCTCAACTCTTCAGTTTCTCGGAATCTGTTCGTGGTACCATAGTTGTACAAGGCTTCATGAAATAAACCAAAAGCCCAGTACACATTTGGGTTTGCTTGAGTATACTGTGTGAGGATCATACTTGTAAGCTCTTATTGTTTTGCCACCAAACAACAATTTTATTGATTTCTCAGTAAACAACACAATTACACCTCAGTGCAAAAGTTTGCATATCAGAGCAAGTGTTGAAAGTGGCGACCACCGGTCCCAATCCATGCACTACAATGACGCATCCAATTTTGCCACACTATTTCAAAAGTCTTCATTCCTATGATAATGTTTGACCTGGATTTGTAGTAGTATAGTCAGAGTTATGGGGTAGCGGTGACCTAGTCTTTAGAAATATTAAATTATTTAAATGGTAACATAGGGGAGTAGGGTATGTCATTCGATGTGAAATAATCAGAAACTGAAAAAATTACAACCGTTTTCCACTTTCTACGTACTGTTCCAGAATCTTTATTGGCTAAAGAAACTGGGAGTTAAAATTGGGATAAAATGGATAATATATATATTAAGATGATAAACCATAAGGAGGATACCCGCCAACAGCTCACGTGGTTTATCCCGTCTCTTTGTAGGAGCAAGTAAGAAAGACACCATTCTGGACTAGAAATCGCTGCCAACACCCTTATCGTTAGCAACCTGTGGGGAATCCACCACTAATGCCGTCTTTCCGGGCCCTGACTACTTCAAATCCGACAGGTTCATCGACGCCCAGAGCACGATGGTTCCAATTTTAAGGTAATATAGTCACCTCTTTTGTAGTATTTTTGTTTGTGAGCCTTGCATCTATGTAAGCCTTCTGCTGTAATTGGTCTTAATATTCTTGTTGCTTATGCTGATCTACGCATGCTGCTTTGAGTTCGGGGTAGTTTGTGTTTAGAGTGTTTGCTTGCACTATTACGCTAACAATAACGAGTCACTGCTTGTGTCCGCACTCATAATTCGTATCTCGTATCTGCCGTTGCTTCCAATATTTTTTTGCGCACGTATTAACGTAACGTGCATGTGTGTGTTTTTATTTGTCTACATAGATGACCCATTACATTGAATGTTTGTCTCCTTTTATTAAGGAGGAAGGATTTGCCCTCGAAAAACGATCGCCGACTTGCTGCAGTTTCTCACTACGCTGCAAACATTGTGGAAGGAGGAAGGATTTGCCTTCGACCTCCGGAAGGTTTGTACGAATGGACTTGAAGGATTGTGTGTAAATAAATAAATAATTAATGTTAAACGAATTTTAATTGCGTGCACCGCTTGATTTCTTTAGTTCTGATATACGAGGCCTGTCCGAAAAATATCCGGATTGAAGCTACCAAAAAAAAAAGTAGAACTCGCTGCACCTTTTTCCTATCTGGATCATGTGACGACGTTTCTGCTGATGACGTAATTAAATTTGCAATTGTTAAGAGTACTGCGTGGAGTTGTTGTAACAGGGTAAAGCAGAACGATTTTCTATTCTCGTCGCATGGTGAAAATGACAGAAAAAATGAGCAACGACATTGCATCAAAACACCACATCGCTCAGGTCAGGCAGCTTCCCTACTCACCGCACCTAGCTCCGTACGACTTCTTCGCATTTCCGAAGATCAAGAAAACGCTCAAAGGACGGAGATTTGTAGATGTGGACGTGACAACACAAAATGCGACGGCGGAGCTCTAGGCCATCCCAAAGGAGGCATTCCGTACTAGTTTCGACGAATGGCAACAACGCTGGGCTAACTGCGTTGCTGCAGACGGTGCTTAGTTTGAAGGTGAGTTCGAACCGTATTTTTTGTAGCCTCAATCCGGATACTTTCCGGACAGTCCTCGTATAAGCATCTCAGAGAAAATGCCAGACCTTGTAGGAATGCTCGAAGTAGAGACACAAGTGGAACAGGAAATGGCAAATTTCGTTAGATTACGTGTAACTGTCACGGAATTCAATTATCACCGTGAATTCCGGTGACGTCAGTCGTCGTTACCGAACACGTATCTTCCATCGCACGAAATCGGACGACGACAGACGACAGCAGTTACGTCAACCACGCTCTGCTACCACGCGCCGTCCCTGTCACGGTGTGAAAATAGCCAAATGAGTAGGCGCAGTGGAAGATTAAAGCACTCGCAACAGGGAACGGTAAATTGATATAAATATAAACATTTATTAAATCATTGAAAAATAAATAGGATAAAGGTTAAAACAAAAACAAAAGTAGACATAAACCTTAGTCTAAATTGTATGGCTTATAACACTACCATCAAACAAAAATAAAACCAGTAATGTTATACTGAACAATAGCTTAACTATGCCTTATATGAAATAAACAAAATAGTAAAGGACAAAGCTAAAACTTGACTTTGTATCAATACATCAGAATAAATAATTCAAAGGAATCTTAAATTTTAGATCACCTTAAAAATAAAGTACTAGCTTAGATTAACATTCAATAACTATTTTTGCGTAACATTAATCCAGGCACTTGGCGTAATAAAGTTCAAGTCCAAAACATCAACTGTCCTTAAACACTACGTTTAAGAGAAACATATAAGGACATAAGTTCAAATATTTTTTTTCACATTGAATATACTTTAACCACATTCACACTCGCCGCCTCCTAAACTGAGTTAATAAGATTGCGAGTACAATATTGCGTGAATGCGTGGAAATGGTAAGTCTTAAGTTAGGAATAATGAGTTCAGTCTTAATCTATGAAAAAGTCACAGAACACGGGTAAGTTTACGGTCAATAAAAATTAGGATATTCTATAAAACTGAAGTACGGCAATAGGGCACAAATAAGACTTAGTCGTGAATACATACAAATTGATTTCCTAAGAAATACCTTGCCGTGACGTAACATCTAAATAACTCATATCGAAAAATATCACTGGGCCTTGACATAAAATAGAAGCTTCACATATATAATTTTTCTTTAAAGCTTTTTACACAGCTGCATATTTTCCTGTCCATAGAAAACTACGAGGAAAAGAACAAGGCCATGAAGACAATTAGAATACATTTGTCATTCACTTTACCGAGGAAAAGAAAATGACGTCGATAAGTAAGCCGCAAAGTAACACACGATACTCTTATCACCATTGCATGGCAATCTTCCGTTGCAGAAACTCCGGGCGAACCACATACACAAAACCTGAGCTACTGCTCAAGTACGCTGACAGGCCAAACGGCCATAAGCCCTGCAAGCTGGCGTATGCCTTCACCTCGGAGCCATATAACTCCGCAAAACATGCTCTTGCTTCTTCAGCACGACCACCAATAACAAAATGTGCGCTTACCAAGTGAAATATGCGGCTCGTCTCCACTCCGGTGACTATCGTGCACTGTCGTCTTAATCCCGTTCGCTCCGCCGCGAACCTCGTCTCGCCGTCGCTCGTTGACGCCGAAGGCTTCTCTATAGCGAGGTCCTCACTCCGGGCGGTAATGCTCTGACCGGGTTTCGTTGACGGTGCCTCCGCTGATAGAATTTGCTTCCTAGGCATGGAAAACGTTCTCCCCGATGCCTTTATCGCTAGAAGACGGGCATGCCGCTGGTAACATGATGTCCTGACTGAAGGAGCTATTTTTGATCTCCTCTGGTCGCTCTCCTCACAACGTCTGCCTTGATCTCTCTTTTTCGTCAGCGAAGCTTGAATTCCCCGCTCCTGCTTCTGATTGGCTCCCGAGTGTCGCAGTGGTTGACGTAACTGCTGTCGTCTGTCGTCGTCCGATTTCGTGCGATGGAAGATACGTGTTCGGTAACGACGACTGACGTCACCGGAATTCACGGTGATAATTGAATTCCGTGACAGTAACCATCGTTAAGTACTCGCCGGGTGTTTACAAGTAACACCCACCTCATACCTTTTGCTCTTTACATGGAATTTATTGTTTTTGGTTATATGCTGATTGTTATTATGAGGAGCAGCCAAATGAAAACAGGTCACTACGGAAAAATCTCATGCCAACCTGGTGAGGAAGACTCTAGAGGGATTTGGTTGTTAAGCTTTTCAACATCCTTCTCCCTACAGCCCAGATCTCTCGCCATTGCCATTTCCCCATTGCTGAAGAGAGACATCCTTGGACATGAGTTCGCACTGATGACTTGGTGCATGACTGGATGGTAAAGATGAGATTCCTTCGGCATCCTACAAGGTTCTTCAAGAATAGGGATTACAGTCTTTGTCACCCAGTGGGATAATGAATGGATTGAGAACAGTTTTGCAGAATACTGCTTTTGAAGTGATCAGTGCTCAATCATGTGATTCCCCTTAGAGTATTGTGTTAAGTTGCGGAAGAATGGCGCCACTCAAGGTAATCTAGAATAAAGGTATGTTCATCTTGTCAGAAGTACTTAACGCGCTTGCGTATTTTGATGTCATTGGATGACTTCTGTCGTTATGCTCGAAAAGAAAAAGTTTCACGTAAAAAATATTTCCAAATCCCTGCATAAATAAAGTTATTCGAAAATAAATCGAAATTTTGATTCGAGTCTGTTAAGAAGTAACGGTCAGGCCAACTCGATTTCGTGGAATTTTAATAAGAAATACGTTATAGTCCTTGTCGCTGTGTTCTTTTTAGAACGTGAGTTACTTTTATAATAATTCTAACGGCTTTTAATTATTAATATATTTTGTTTTTTTTAATTATAAAATAGACTAAAGAAAGAGAATTGTGAAAGTGAACCAATGTTGAGTGTCGCTATCGCAAGGCTCTTATCATTGCCGCCATATTTCGCTTCCGTGGAGGTCATCTAGTGACATCAAAAGACGCATGCAGAGTAAGGCATTTTTACATGTTTCGGCCAAATGACCCCATATTTATTCTACATCACCTTTGGAGCCACTTGTTTGCTATTACCATGTCCATCTGTCCGTTTCTTAATTACTACATTTGAATGACATTGAAGGTTGAAATACAGAATTTAGTTTACCATGGCCATATTCAGTTTCGTTTCGATTGGCCTTTCGTTGAATTACCAGGTTGGAGTTAGAGGGGACCATCTGGTCTGTTTGGTCTATGAGAATGTATAGGAGTGAAGTTGATATGCACATTTCTTTGGGGAAGTTCTAAATGACTATAAGGTTTGGACCAGAATGTTCCAGTGGGGTCGTATTTGTGGGGATAGCGGTCACGTGGTCTTTAGAATTATTGACGTTTTTAGACGGCAACATGGGGCGTGTTGTATATCATTGGATGGAAAGGATGAGAAACGATAAAAGGGTAGAGTTCGATTCAATTTTCATGATATTATCTTCGAGAAAATCAGACTCGTCAATTAGAATCTGTGGCGTTGAGAGAATGGCAGTTTTCTGTAACAAAATTTCAAGCGATATTATATTTCAATTAATAGTGCACACTATTGAATCTGTGTGCCTAAAAGAATTATTTCTGTAGTCAGAGATAAAAGGTCTCTATTCGATATCTGTGTGTTGTCTCTAAGAAAGGGGTCATTCTGTAAGTAGGTCCGAATAGCTCACCAGTGTTCATTTTTGATACTCAATGGTCCGTAGAAGTCGAGCTTTTCTCTTTTTGTTATCGTAAAGACACTCTAGATGGTATCCGGCTGTTATAACCAATCAAGGACTTGGCTTGTTTTGTTATGCTCTTAAAAAGGAGTTTATTGTACACCTGTCTTTTAAAGAGATATGTTGTCTTCCTGTCGAGGCGATAGATGCCAGTCACTTAGTAACTCTTTCATAAGAATTTTCCGGCTGCAGTTGCGCTTATTGTTTGAGGTTTTGTTTCACAACTGGCGTTCTCTAAACACCTGAAATTCTATTTAAAGTGAATAGCAGGAGATGTTATCCATTAGCATTTTCAGAAAGAAACAATCCAGCTCTTCTTTCATCGACGATCATCTCACTTAAGAAGGTTTATCTATGTTTAGGCTAATTGCGTTGCAAAACAGTTCTGTAGGCTAAGTACATGCTTTTTGTTCATTTTATTTTTCTAATAGTTTCAAGTGATTTACGTGCGGATTTCTAAATTGACCTCACCTATTCTTTTGTTTGTAGCAAATCACTTCTATTTTCAGGAATGTAATAAGTACGGTATTTAAAGTGTACGGTATCGGTTCATCCTGTTATTCTATTTTTCCAGTGAGGTGCTTGAATAACTTGTACATGACAAATCTGCCCAATTCCAAAAGTAAATACAGTGAGTATCAAAAATATAAGCCGACTTACTATTGTGATATTGCAGACTTTAATTGTCACTTTTATTTATTTTCTGGACTAGCATCACAATTTAGGGTTATGTTTTAGAAGTTTGATTTTTAAAGATTTTTTTCATAAATTAAAATTTTTGTTATTTTATGAAGATTTTTCTCTTGCATAATTATAAGACCACCTACCAACTCCCTTCGTAAGTAAGTAATAAATGTCTAACACTTATGTAAATGAGTCCAAATGATTTGTACATTATTATTACTTGATATTTTTTTTCAAATTTATCGGTAGTTTATCATGTCTTATGGTAAATTTTTAATCAAATGTGAAATACGTTACTGTTACTTTGTTGCTAGAAAGTGAGAGAAGAAACTTGCTTGCTTAATTGGATGTAAAAAGTTCACTTGTCACCTGGATTTAAATCCAAAAGGTCACCTGAATCTGGATTTAAATCCAAATGAGAATATGTGGGCAAGGAATTATTGTAGGAAAATTCTATGAAGGTGTCCAGCAATGTGACTTCGAGGTTGTTTAACAAGAGCCATCATCATTGACTTGAATTCAGATGTGATTGAAAGTCTTGTAATCACTAATAAGAAAAGAGTGTTTAAGGTTATTGTGAAAAATGGAGGAGCGATTGATTGTTACTTTGCTATTTTACTTAAACATTCAACCTGTCTATTAAAATAGGAAACAACTATTTTGCTTAAAAAGCTCTTTATTTTTAAAGAATTATAATTGGATGTTCTATGAGGATTTTATACACGCCATACCTCAGATGTTTACATTTGTGATGAAAAATAGATAAAAATGTTCATGTATTTAATTTTTAAACATTAAAAAAAGCAATTTCAAAATGCGATCTCGTAGACCGCGCGACACCACTCGTGTTACAAACACCCACGCTACCTCTGAAGTTTTAATCTCTGTTGTGAAAGCCGTTCGGTTGCTCAAAGCTTCTCGTACGATTCGATGGTGTTGGCATTGGTCAGTAGCCCGTGAGCGTCCAGAACCAGGTCTACGTGAGTGCTTTCCTTCCGTAAACCTCTGCTGACAACATCCAGCCGCCACAGAAACATGAGCACGAGTCAGCGCCGCGGTACGCCGATGAGACCATCCAGCCTCTCGAAGTCCCACAATACGATCTCTGTCAAATTCAGTGTGTTGTTGCACAGGATTACGGCATTGTGTCCGAGGAATTGCAGTTGTTGTCACCACACATACAGTCAACTGTTCCAGTACAATGCAAAGGCCAAACAGAAGATTTCATGCAAATCTGGTGGGAGCAATTCTTTTCCAGGAGGGGCATGGGAGCCACCTCGTACAAGGTTCTTCTGGAGGTATTGCTTTCAGTTTGAGTCATTTCTTGTATGCCACCAATGCTATATGTGTGCAAAATAAAATGACCCATTCCTTCTAGTTGTTGCATTTTTTTTGCTAACAGTGTTGTTTTCAATGTGCTTCTGCATTCTCACTTCATAGAACTCTGCTAAGCAGTTTTTACTTCTTCATCAACGCTGAAATGCAGGCTGCCACTCAAATCATTTAAATCTCAGAACAGGTGGTAGTCACTGGATGCATGGTTAGACTGTGTAAAGTACGTGGTCAAATTGTTCTCAAGCAAAGCTCCGTTTAGTTGGAACAACTTGACCACCTCCCTTACGGTCCAGACCTTGCATCCAGTGATAGCCACCTTTTCCGGTATTCAAAAGAATTCATCGGAAGCCTGCATTTCAGTGCGACGATGAAGAAGTCAAAACTGCGCCGCTTTCCTCACCGGCGGCAGACTTCTATGAAGTGAACACGCAGAAGCTCATTGAGCGCTATGACAAGTGTTAAATAAATTTGGAAACTATGTGCAAAAATAGCTAAAGTTATTGAAACTGGTAAAGAAAGAAAAATTTTTGAAAATATTTAGTAGTATTGTTTTTATTACAAAAGGGAATTTACTTTTTGAATAGGCCCTATGCAAGAATAAAGATTACTTAACAATTGCTAATGAACGTGTACATTCTGCTATTTTGAGGTGCTGGAAAATAATACAGGACGTGTCAAAGCGTTGGTTTGTACTTGATTTGCATAATTTGGTTAAAAGTCACGTGTCCAGTGACCTGTGATCAGTGAAAATCAGTAGCTGTGGAGTGTTAGAGGGAAAACACGTGCAGTTGTTTTACGAACATTACTGTAAATTTTCAGTCCCTCTATCACATATCGTCTGCAGAGATGTCATTTCAATGATTACGATAGTGGACGAGCTGTTCGACGACTTGAGGCAAGGCAAAGTGTGACCGAAGTTGCGTGAGCAATAGGCGTTGCGAAAAGTGTTGTTTCTGGTTTGAAAACTGCTGTTGCCATAAAAGGATCCGCTTTACGTGTGCGTGGGGCTTGTTCGTCGAAGGAGCACAACCGCTCGCGAAGACCGTAGCATAGCCCTTTCGTGAAAAAGAGGAAGAGATCAGACACCCGAACAGACAGCCGCAGATCTTGCCGCTGCTACAGGCACTCTTGTTTCTGCCGGAACCATTTCCCGTCGGTCGAATGATGTTGGGCTGTATGCACGGAAGCCTGTCCAATACATTCCACTACATCGGTTCTATCGACGGAAGAGAATAGAGTGGTGTATCGAGCGTCGTGCTTGGGACGATTAGGAGTGCTACATGGTGATGTTCTCCGACGAGTCTCCGTTTATTATGCAAAGTAATTCTGGACATCAACTGATCTGGCGTGAAAAGAACTCGTTATCACCAACAACACGTTCGGGAAGTGCAACGTTTTGGTCAAGAGTCATAGTGGGGGCGGGCATCATGCCTGATGCCAGAACACCCCTTCACATCTTTGCAGGAGGGTCTGTGACAGCAGCACGGTATTGCAGGGAGATTCTTGTGGATCACGTTCGTCTTTTCCGTGAAGCAATTGGTCCAGACTTTGTGTTCATGGACAAAGATGCCCGTCCATACATAGGGAACATGTTATTTGATGTTCTTGAGAGCGAGGATATCAAGCGTTTGCAATACATGGCCCGCATACTCCCCTATTCCATAGAACATGCCTGGGACGCTGTTGGTAGACGTGTGGCACAAAGAATCTCCCTCCCAGAACGCTGACAGGAAGAATGGGATAAAATCCCGACTGCTCTTCTCAACATTCTGGTGGGAAGCATGTCAAACAGATGCAAAACGTGCATTGCGATTCGAGGAGGTGTCAAACATTTCAAAACTGTGACAAACAACCAACATTTTTCTTTACTCACACATTGATGATTCATGATAGCTCTTCTGCTTTTGCCATATTGTTCATTTCTTTAGTTCAAATTCCATGTTGTGTTCATAAAGTCACTGGAATACGTCTACTCAAGTTTTGGTAAAGTTTATTTCTTGGGAGAGGATTTATTGACAAAAATGTTGTTATTCCTTAGCATTTGTCAAGCAGTATAATAAACGAATATGGATGTGAAAATTTTTATTGTAAGTGTAAGTTTGAGTATCCGCTAAAATAGGAAACATAAAGTACACTGAGCATGTATGACGAGATGACAAAGTTCATATATGGTGGGTATTGTTTCTCTTCCACATGGTTTTCTAGCATCTTCAACATTATGCTTTGAATAGGTGCACTGGTTTTCTTCTTTATATTACCCAGGTCTGTGGCTCTTTGGCTGTATGAAAGAAATCTGTCCGGGTCAGGTCTGGAAAATTTTTGGAAGGCCAAGATATATTGGACCTTCTCGTCCAATGTTGTTAAACAACGTTGTCGTGCCAGAACGGTGTGAAAGCTATTGCAGACTGTGCATACTTCTTGCTGCGTTGATGCAGTTGTCTAGTAAATCGGAGTGTGTGGATTCCACAGAACACTAGGCCGAAAGTAGCTCTATTATCATGAAGTGCACTGGGTATTACTATAAGGTGTGCCCAAACGAAAAGGAGTCTGCGGTTATATCTAGCGATTATTCTAAGTAGCAAATATTTGACATACAGATAACGTGTAACATGACGCCTACACATAATTGCCTTTGACAACGATCTCAGTGCGTAAGAATCGAATGCTGGCTTCCGTATTGAAACTCGTGGGTTGCAAACGAATCCTTTTTCCACGGTGTTCTGCACTTCTTTGACGCAGGTTATACACCGATGACCTGTCAGTGATTTTTCTAAGGGGCCGCAAATATGGGAGTCACATGGGAAGATGTCCGGGCTGTACGGAGAAGGTTTGAGGACTTCCCATCGAAATGTTTCCAACAGGTGGAAGGGTCTTCTTGGAAGCAGAACTACCTATTTCCAGAGCTCCTCTCTGTGCGTGTTTTCGATTGGCCGTGTAGGCTTCAGCAACGTTTTGCAGTACCGTTCACTGTTAACCGTTTCACCCCATTCTAGCCAGTGGAGGAATATAGGTCCTTCTTCGTCGAAAAAGAAACTGAGCATTACTTTTCCGGCTGTTTTGAGACGTTGGGACCCGATGATGCTACATCTATCGACAAGCAACTTCGATTAGATACAACGGCACCACAGTGAAAGTCTTCTTTTTATTTAGGCACACGATATATTATTTATGGCCATGACCAATCATCATCGAAATATAAGTGTTTGTTGCCGAGATGTTAGGCTGAACTTTGTATACACTTTGCCGGTTCTTCTGGAAGTCAATATGCAGAATTGGATGCGTATTTTCATTAGCTAGAGAATAGGGGGTCTGCTTTTTTAGTAGAGGAGTCTGTGAATTGAGGAGTAATATTATCTGACTCCAGCACAGCGTGACATTCCTGTTTCTTGTGTGTTGAAAAGTAGTTTTTATGTGGATTTTAAAGTTAGTTTTTTGCACGGAGTTGGCAATGACTCTGTGACTGATAGACTTGAAAACTGTAGCATGAGTGTACAACCTGTGAGCACATCGAGTTTTTGTTCAATACACACAGTTCAGTTGGCTGCAGAGAGGGAGATATCAGAAAATTCGCTGGGCCATGTTAATTGAAGTTGTTGTATTTTTAGAATTTTTTGCCCTCAGTTCTGAGTTCTGTAAAATAGCTCTGGGTTGATGACAGTTTGTGCTTTGTTTGTTTGTTTGACAAAACCCCCAATGATTTTTCCCTGCAGAAATATGAAGGGAGAGTCCCCCCCCCCCGCCCAGTTATTTTGCATTGGTTTGCATATGTGGTTTTAAGCAGCTTCCACTATTATTAATTCCAGATTGTTGAGTGAGTCTGTGATTACATTACAATGTCCCGTAACTAATTTAATTGCATAGTTGATTATGTGATACTGGCGCTGGCACTTAGTTATTGTGTGTATGGAGAAAGCTATTATAATATGAAGAAGGCACTTACCACATTCTGTATGTTAATCTGCAGTTGGTTACCAATTTGTAGCAACGTCTCCTTAGTTAATGAATTTTTTTCAGATTTCTTGTTATCATTCCTATAGCAGCGAAGCCAAACAGAGATAGGCCAGGACACTCAAAAGTCACCTGACCATCGGAGTCCGGTCAAGAATTCAGCCTTCCTTGTCTCCATCTTGGATTTTAACAATTAGTGTTTCTTTCGTTTGTTGAAAGCAATGAAGGATGGATTGTTGACCGGACTCCGATGATCAGGTGACTTTTGAGTGCCCTGGCCTGTTTTTCTCGTTGGATTCATATAGCAGCCGAGGCTAACAACACTGAAAAGTCACCTGACCAGGATAGGTTTAACAATAATCCAATCTTCATTGTTTCCAACAAACGAAAAACCACTGATTGTTAAAATCTAAGATGGAAATAATGAAGTTTCCATTGTTGCTAGACCTATCGTGGTCAGGCAACACCTCCTAAAGAGAAAGCCTGTGCACGGAAACGTCATATATTGTTATGTCATCTAAGTAGTGCATTGTTATTCGTATTTCTACCAATAATAAGCCCTGAATTTGCACTACTAGGATGATGTAACAATGTATGACGGTTTCCGTGCACAGGCTTTCTCTTTAGGAGGTGTTGGGTCAGGTGACTTTTCAGTGCAGAAACCTGTCTTTCCAATACCGCGTAGAGAGAAACCCTGCTCACGAAAAAATCATACATTGTTACATCTCCTACGGTAGGGACAATTTCAGGATTATTATTGGTAGAAATATGATTAACAATACGCTACCGTAGGTGATGTAGCAACGTAGCCCACGAGAAAGACAGGCCCCGGCGCGGAAAAGTCAGCTGACCATACTAGTCCGAGTAACAATGTAACAAGGAGGTTTAATAACAGGAGACGGCATGACGCAACACCACCTAGACAGAAGGCCTGCGCACAGAAGCATCATGCATTGTTACATCATCATCAAACGACCAAATTTACGGCTTATTATTGGTAGAAATACGATTAACAATAGCCGCTTTAGTGTGATGTAACAATGTATGACGTTTCTGTGCTCAGGCCTTCTGTCTAGGTGGTGTTGCATGACGTCATAATCTTGAAGCCTATTATTGAGGGAGCGGCCATATTGGAAGACCCCAAACCTGTATAGATTAACTATTTCGTAAATAGAAATTTCATAAAGTTCTTGCTATTAGAGACAAACAATCATGTCTTGTTATTCAATTTTAGCGTATTAATGCAATATTTACACGTTGCTCATGTAAATAACAGCTACCAATATGGCGGATATGGCTTCAACTCAACAATGAGCCAGTGAATAGAAGAGCGCCTACTTTGTATTAATCCTCCTAGCAATGTAATCTTTATTGTTTCCATCTTGGATTTTAACAATCGATATTTTTTCGTTTGTTGGAAACAATGAAAGTTGGGTTGTTGGCAGGACTACTATGATCAGGTGACTTTTCCGCGACGGGGCCTGTCTTTCTCGTGGGCTACGTGTAGCAATGTATGACGTTTTCGCGCTCAGGCTTTAGGTAGAGGTGGTGTTCGTCGTATTCGTTAGCCTCCTATAGCAGTCGAGGACAACGAGATAACAGGGCCTAAAAGCGAAAGAGGCATCTGACCGACTTGGTGCTAGCAACAATTCAACCTTCATTGATTCCAATAAAGGGAAAAATTCTTATTGTTAACATCCAAGATGGAGACAGTGAAGGTTGGATTGTTGCTAGCACCCCGATGGCAGGTAGCCAACGATAAAAACAGGCCTCGGCCAACACCACCTAGGCATAAGGCCTGATAACGGATATGTCATACATTGTTACATCATTGTTAGTCGACCGTTGTTACTCCTATTTCTACCAATAACAAGCCCTAAATTTGTTCGACTAATGACGATGCAACAATGTATGACGTTTCCATTATGAGGCCTTCTGTCTAGGTGTTGCCTCGGCGCGGAAAAATCATTTGATCATAGTGGTCCGGCCAACAATCCAACCTTCATTGTTTCCCACAAACGAAAAATTTCGATTGTTAAAATCCAAGATGGAAACAGTGAAGATTGGATTATTATTCGTACTTGTATGGTCAGTTGACTTTTCCGCGCCGGGGCCTGTCTTTCTCGTCGGCTACATATAGCAGCCATTCCACAAATTTTCCAATCGTGCCGGACTTTACTCCTTTATCTTTTAAACCGGGCCCTTGCTGGATTACCTTGTTTCCCGACTTCCTAGACGATGAACTGGTTTGCTGGATCACAACGGACGAACCAGATCGAAGTTCCTCATCATGCCTGACTGACAGATTCTGTGCTGGAAAGCTGGTCTATGAATTGGAGCAGACCTATTTTAATATATTAATGCATAAGCTGACTGTAGAAGGAAGGTTCTGCTTGAGTTCTTGTCCCTTTCGGATTCAGGAAACCAGTTCCTTCCTCCATAGAGATCGGGGAAACTGGACATGATTTGTGGAAGAAGGAATGAGATCCAGGTCCAAGGACATGGACTTTGTGGTAAAGGATGGAGGGAGGAGTAAAAAGTTTGTTTGACAAAAGCATGCTGGCCCTTGTTGCTTTGATGAAGTATTTAGTATGGGAGTATTTTAAAGGGTAGTTGTTTGTTTCTTATTTGGGGGAGAGAGGAGAATAGGGGTTTTGTTGTGGAGGCATCTCTCTTTCTGCTGCAGTAGTAACATTTTTCCAGTGTCCAAGTGGTTTTGCTTTTAGCATATAGATTCATGTTTGTAAAAATTGCAATACCCAGAAGGATTTATGAGAATTAAATGAAATTAAGTGTCCGAAATAAGTATTTGGTTGTATGCGCTGAAATAAGTGCTGCTATACGACGTAGAAGGCATGGAGACAAACAGATTTTGAATGTTTGCTTGGGGAAGAAGAGCATTCCATATTGTTTGTATGCGCGCCCAAAGTTCTTCGATAGAACCTGTAGGACGAGGATCACGAGCGAGATGCCGACCAACGAAATGCTGCACATGTTCGATAGCCGACATATCCGACGACTATACAAGCAAGCCAAGGAAGAAGCTGTATGTCTTCTGCTGCAAAGAAGCCTTGAACAATCTTTACAATATGTGGGCGGGCATCATCCTGTTGAAAGATCGCTCCAGGAATGCCTTGAAGGAAAGGAACGAGTTCGGGCTCCATCACTTAACTGATGTACCATTTAATGTTAACATTACCTACAGTTCGTAATGATCGTTCATGATACGCAGCTGAGATCGTTCATGATACGCAATCACACCCAGACCATAACTCCGGGTGCTCGTCCAATATGATGTTCGGTAAAGCACTCCGGAAGGTAGCGTTCACCGGCATAGCCTCTAACACGAATGCGGGCAGATTAGTACCACAGATAAAAGCGGGATTTATTAGAAAAAAACACTTGCCAATCTGCACGCCAGTCTCTGTTCGTCAGCCCATTGCACCCGCAGGCGTCGATGGTGCTGGGTCAGAGGGATCCTGTATAAAGGAGTTCTTGCATGCAGCCGACGGTGCAGCAGACGTCGTCGAATCGACGAAGCAGACAGGGATGCGCCTATAGCAGTAGAGCAATTTTCTGCCAGCTGTCTAGAGGAAGCTGTACGGTCTGTCAGCGCTATGCGGTCCAGGTGTCTATCATCGCGCGTTCACGTCCCATATCGGTGTCCACGCCTGAAATTCCTCTACTGCTTCCAAACTCGCATCACTGTGCTACTGTTACGCTGCACACCAGCTGCTATTGCACAATAGGAAAAGCCTCCTTCACGAAGGCCGATGATTCTCTCCCGTTCATTTATTGAAACGTCACCCTCTTTCGTCGAAAAGATATCGTTACGTCTCACCTAACTTTTACGAATAACACATAACCATAGACTTATTTCAACGTCTCGCTACAGCCCTCCTCCGTTTATACTGTTTCAGCTGCTGAGCCACGCGTGCGTGATGACTCTGAAACTTTAATCATTTGCATGACACACTAGAATTTGCTTTGACTGAAAATTGCAGCTCAGTCGCGTCATTTTTCACAGTGTTGCAGTTTTTAAAACATGAATTGATTTTTATGGTTGGTTGAGTAGGCTTCCTGTTGGTTTGTTCATAGACAAATAAATTAAATGGTTGAATCGTCAAAACTTTTTTTGTGTTTTTATTTAATTGATTTATTGAAGCAAAATCCATTTTTTTATTTAAGGTGTATCAAACAAATACATATTACAATCTTTTTTGAGGGTGGGTTCGTCGTCACATGAAAATTCTTGGATTGTGTTGAGGTTTTTTATAAAGTTTAAAAACTGATAGTTTACCTCAAAAACTCAGTAAGAAATTGTTGAAATTATGTGCGTGTGCATTCTTTTTGGACCATTGTCGCGTCTCTTCTAAAATGCACTGCTTTGTAATGAAATTGCCCCACCAACAAAGAGTTATCCAACCTTATCCATATTTAGTGGGGGGAATCGTCTACCTCCGACTAGTAAACGATTAGATGCCTGCTCACGGAACATGACCATTCGGGTTGATACAGGGTGTCCAGATGCCGGTATCAGCTCGTCAGTTGACACCTGTGCGAGACCTTCCATGCAGTAGGGAGGAAGCAACTGCCTCGTGAAAATACAGTACTGTAATCTGCACAACGGTCTCAATGACGCAACGACGACGACGACAACCGTTCACGATATTAACGGACTTGAACGATTGGGCTGGTGAATGGAAAGGCGCCCGGTGGTCTTCAGCGACGAATCCCGCTATTGTTTGGACACCGACTACAGATGTGGATGGGTGTGGCGCAGACCATTGGAATGTGCCATGGTCTGGGGTGCCATTTGCCCTGACACCAGATGGTGACCATCCAAGGCACCCTGATAGCAGCACGATACGTCCCAGATTCTGCAGTCGGTATTACTACCTTTTCTGCACACCACACCCGGCGCAGTCTTTCAGCAGGAAAACGCCAGACCGCACACAGCAAACATGAGCTCGGCATATCTGCATGATGTCAACTGCCTGCCATGGCCCGCGAGGTCCCCAGACCTATCACCAATTGAGCAAGTGTGGGACATGGTGGGACGTCGTTTGCGATCACCCCGCAAGATCACACCGTTAGATCACACTCCATGATCTGACATAGCAGGTTCACCAGGCCTGGGCAGACGTACCCCAAGATGACATTCGCCACATGCATGATCACCTACACCTGCGGCTAGAACAATGCATCGACGCTAGAGGTGGTGCCACAATCTACTGATGCCGCTTTCCGTTGGAACACCCTGTACAAACAAACGAGTGCACGTCTTGGCTCCATAACGTAATAAATGTGTGTTCCGATGAATCTCTTGCTGTATACCTACTTTTAGCTCATTCGGATAAATCCTTGTGGGTGGGGCAATTTCATTGCAAAGCAGTGTATTTGAACACGGGGTGCCGAATGGTTTCTCGCAGGATACCATGAGGAATGGCGGCTGCATGACCAAATTGTTTTGTTGGTGGGCCACAGGTAAAAAAAAAATTCCGAAGGATTGAGGTCGGGGCAAAGTGTAGGCCATGGAACTAACCCATCCTGGAATAATGAGACGAAAATATATCTACACATTCTGTAAAAGTCTTGGAAAGAGGGGTTGAGTGACTTTTGAAGAAAATCCTTGTCGCGACACCGAATCTAATAATTACTGTCCAATTACTTTTGGGTAAATTCACTCACTCACCAAAAGTCAAGGCACACCCCTCCAATCAGATTTCCTGTCCCTAATGAGACAGATCCCGCTGCTTCTGTTCTCGGAATGGAGGTGCACAGGACTCCTTGATATCACACAATCATTGTATGCAGAACCAGCTGCAGAAATGGCTGCACGCCGAGAACTATTCGCATTTATTATTATTATAAAATTTGCATCCCAGATTGGAATATATGAAAATAAGGGATTAAAATTAAGTACTACTTGCGTACAGCAAAAAATCATAGACGTGCTGCTTATAGTTTGAAGATAGTTTTAGAATACAGTTCATGATCTGTTTCCTCACGTCCCAAAGTGTAATTGCATTAACAGGAAAGTGTTAATCCAAAAATCTCGAAGTAGGAGTGGCAGTTACGAGCTTGTATCGTTGTGTGCTACGCGTATTATCTGAATTAATCAACCATATTTTAATATAATGTATTGGATGGTCTACGTTCACGTTCTTTCATTCTTGCAAATCTTGCCAACGCCATTAAGGTTGGAATACTGTGATTTTGAAACAAATGTGAAACCGACACATTCCTAGGAAGGGCTATAGCTGCTCTCAAAATATTATTATAGGCAACCTGTACATTATAATGAACAAAAATTATCATCCACGTAAGATATTATGTTAGTATGCAATGGGAGATCGAAAATTTGTGTGGTGGCTGCAACTAACAAAGCGGTGGCCATTGGGGACCCTTGCAGAATGCCACTAGTCGAATTGCCTTCATAATCTTTCTGGGTAGTATGAATATTTGAACGGGGTATGATTGTTGGTGCCAGACAATCAGATGTAGCAAACAGCCTGCAATTTTCCCGCACAACCATTGCAAGGGTCTATCGAGAGTACACCCAACGAGGGTTTACAACCCATGTAGCCCACGCCTCATTAATGCCAGAGGTGTTCGCCGGATCACCTGGCTTGCAAATGCTCACCGAAGGGCGACAGCGGCCAAAGTCACCATGCGGTGCAACCAGTGACGTTCCACAACTGTGTCCGTGACGACAATTTGGCTAACCTTGGCACTTGCAGGCATTGGGAGGGCCACGACGGGTGCCACTCTTGACAGCTCCACATCGTCGGCAAAGTCTAGCCGAGGCCAACCAACATCGACATTGGGCCGCTGAGGACTGGTGAAGGGTTGCCTGGTCCGACGAGTCACGGTTTCAGCTGCATCGGGCCGTTGGTCGTGTCTGTGTCTTGTGCAGTCGGGCAGGTGGAAGCTACATACAGGTCTGGGTGTTTTTACATTACGTGGCATGCAATGGGTCCATTAGTGCATCTGTCATGTTATCTACGTGGGATTTCCTACCTTCGATCTGCTTGGGACCACCTGCACCTTTCATGAACTGTTTTTACTCCGCGGGCGACTTTATCTTCCAGAAAGATAATGCGCCTCCACACAAGGCCCTTGTGGCACGGCAGTGGCTGGAGGAATATGCTACCGAATTTACGGCAATAATTTGGCCTCCACATTCCCCAGAGTGCAATCCCATTGAACATTTGTGGGACGTGATCGAACGATCTGTGAGGTCGTCACCAACACAACTGAAAATTGCTTCTTCGTTGTGGAGTGCCTGTGGATGTGTTCCGGGGACTGATAGACTCTTTCACGACGGATTGCCACCGTTATCCGGGCCAGAGGAGGCCCAACACTTTATTAGGCAGATGTGCCATGTCTTTTGGTGAGTGAGTGTATTGTCCACAGAATATTTATTCATAATCTGTTCGGATTTTTTTAATGGACTGTGCAAACAACTGTGACAGATGCACTCTAAATTGAGATGCAAAATCTCTCCAGTATGTACATTCACATTCCGTGTCTTCCATCTAGTTCCTGCCACACACTGTCACTGTCTTTGACACCGGCGAATAAGTGTAGATTCTGTCTCTCAGTTATGCCATAGAACGTGCACGTTACAGGACTTGTCTCACCTGCTCGCTTGTTTCAACCAATGCTTCTAGAGTGGTCTCATTCAATTTTCTTGAATGAAGAGCTTTTGTGTGGTGTTTTTTGTCGGGTGTATCAGAGTGTGACATTGCCTTCTTTTCCATCAGTGAGCAATTTTTGCAGGCACGCCTTATCTCTCGTCGTGGCAAAAATCAACGGTCCCCCCACCCCTCCTTTCTCTCGTGACCTGATCCTCTGAGACTTCTATCTCTTCTTTGAAATAAATGAGCGACGTTTTGACACCATTGAAGATATCCAAGATGAATCGCAACAGATTTTTGAACATCATACAAGAGTGCTCCAGAAATAGGAAAATCACTAGGCCGTGACATACGTGGCAGTCGCATTGTCCTGCTGGAAGTTGTCATCGTTCTGAGGAAACACAATCTGCATGTAGGGGGGGGGGGGCATGGTCCGAAAGGACAGATGAGTACTTTCATTGATCCATAATGCCATCCACGATGATGAGTGCACAAGGGAATACCGTGAGAGCATTCCCCAGACCATAAAGCTGCCTCCTCCGGCCTGGATCTTTGCGGCACCTGTTGCAGGCCGTTTGTTTTCTGGCGCTGAAAGCCGTACACGTCATTGCCCATCTGTCCTATGGAGCATAAACGGTGATTCATGGGAAAAAGCCACCTTTCGCCATTCTGTTGCTGTTCATTTGCGGTACTGGCGTGCAAATGTCAGTCATTGTCGCCAGCGAACAGCCGTTAGCATCGGTGCAGGCACCAGCCGTCTTCTGCGGAGCCCCATATGAATAACGTTCGCTGAACTCTCGTTCAGGAAACCCGTTTGATAGCCTCATGGCTCATCTGGGAGGTCAGTTGGTCCACTGTTGCACGTTTTTTTCGCTAGCACGCATCTCCGTAGCCATCATCTATGGCTCTTAGTGCCCCACATTTGGCACGTCGCTGATTTTGGGTATTGCCATTCTGCCATGTACGGTACACTTTCACCACGGCGGCATGCAAACAGTTCACAAAACTAGCCGTTTCGGAAATACCGCCGCCCTTGGCTCGGAAGCTCATGATCATGCATTTTAGGAGGTCGGATAAATGGCTACGTTTCGCCATGACTCCATCAATTGCAATGTTTTTTTGCTTCATTTTGACACACTTTCTATACCCCCTTCCACCTCTGATACTGGTACGTACCTTCTGGACATAAGAATTTTCCGCTGGTGTTGAACGTAATGGGTGGTCACATTAATGTGACTGGACTGTGTATATCAGGCTAGCTTTCCTACTGCTCTGTAATACACTGCTTTGCAATGAAATTGTCCCACCCACAAGGAGTTATCTGAATGAGCCAGAACTAGGTATACAGCAAGAGATACACCTGAACACACCTTTTTACGTTATGGAGACAAGACGTGCACTCGTTTGTACAGGGAGTCCCAACGGAAAGAGGCATCAGTAGTTGTGGCAACACCTCTAGCGGCGATGCATTGTTCCAACCGCAGGTATAGGTGAATGTCATCTTGGGGTACATCTGCCCAGGCCTGTGAACCTGCAGTGTCAGGTCATGAAGATTTTGGTGTGATCGTAAACGACGTCCCAACATGTCCCACACGTGCTCAATTGGCGATAGGTCTGCGGATCTCGCGGGCCATGGCAGGCAGTTTACATCATGCAGATATGCCATGCTCATGTTTGCCACGTGTGGTCTGGCGTTATCCTGCTGACAGATTGCGCCGAGTATGGTGTGCAGAAAGGGCAGTAATACGGGCTGCAGAATTTCTGTGACGTACCGTGCTGTTGTCAGGTGCCTTGGATGGTGACCAAAGGCGTTCTGGTATCGTAGCCAATGGCACCCCAGACCATAATCCCGGATGTAGGTCCACGATGTTGATATCGGAAGCATTGTTCAATGACACGTTCCAGTGGTCTGCGCCACACAAGTTCGCGTCTGCCGTCGGTGTCGAAACAAAAGCTGGATTCGTCGCTGAAGACCACCGGGCGCCATTCCATTCGCTAGCCCAGTCGTATCGCGCGGTGCTCAAGTGTGAAAGGAAGACACAACAATGGACGCCTGGCAGCCATTGTCGCGGCGTGTAACCGGCTTGCCATTGACACTAGAGCAGTACCGGGAATAGTAATGTTGTCGTGCAGTTGCTGCAGGGTGATGGTTCTGTCGGCTAGCGCTGTTCGCGGTATCCACCTATCGGTACGAGCTGACGTGCTTCTCCAGGCCCCAGAACACGTCATTGCGTTCTGGCATGTGTGCCTTCCTCTCGCCATTGCCTCCAACATCGGCCTACCGTCCGTGCGTCCCTCGTCACATGAACAGCTATCCGTCTGGTTGACCATCCAGCCTGGGAGAGGCCAATAATCCGACCTCGTTCAAAGTTCGTTATTTGCGTGAACGCTCGTCTCTGTCGTCGTTGCTGCATTGAGACCACTGTGCGGATTACGGTACTGTACGTTCACGAGGCAGTTGCTTTCTCCTTACTGCATGGAACGTCTCGCTCAGGGTGAACTGATGGCACCCGGACACCCTGTATCAACCCAAATGATCATGTCCCGTGAGCATGCATCTAAATTTGGATAAGATCGGATAACTTTTTGTTGCTGGGGCAATTTCATTGGAAAACAGTGTAGAAAAGACTCCTTGGATGATATCTGGTTCTTTATGACCAATCAGTGAAAAGAATCGTCCTGATTTCTTTTATTTAGATACGCTGCGGCAGTCTGCCTGCAAATAAGATTCACCAGCTAAAAGAAATGGATCGATTATCTTTAAAATTTGCATACATGAAGCATTGGTGGCATATAAGAATTGTTTCAAATTGCAAGACCCTACGTGCAGAAGAATGTTGTACAGGGTGGCTCCCATGCGTCTCCTGATTTTGTCTGCCCTTCTTTTGCAACAGGAGGTTAAGATGTTTTTCCAGTAGGATAGCGCCCGTGTATTCACACTGCCCGTGTTAGCATGTGGCATTACTCCTCTCGCTAGCACGATCTCCAGACATGTCGTTAATTGAGTATGTGTGAGACATGAACACAAGTTGCAACAATTCTACAATTGCGCTATAGCATGTTCAGGAGGCTTGGAACAGCCTACCCCAAGACAACATCTAGCATCTTTATGATCGCATGCATGCAGGAGTTGAAGCTCGTGAACGGTTATACGACTTAGTAAATGTGGTCTATTGGGGCATAGGAGCCACCCTGTACAACATTTCGAAATTCCGAGGTTTTGCAATTTTTTTTGCCGCCAGTGTAGAATCGTTTTGTGTAGCTGTCTTTTATTGAGCTGTGTTGCTGTTCTGATGCCAGTTACCCATTACCACCTCTTTCATCCACACAAGCCTTTTCTAAGGTTTTGAAATAGAATTGTTGCCTTCCTCTAAACATTCCAATTACTCTTATTATAACAAGTGAAAAAGGCCTCGGATGTTTGCTGTTATAGAAAGAATATTTCTAAGTGGCTTTTCTTACAGCTCCGAGCATGCTAGATTCGAAGTGTTCAAATTGTTGGTCCGTGTTTAGGCCAACTTCACTGCCAAAGAGTTGTGTGGGGAAAGTACATGTTCATTTTTATTTATTCAATATTGTTTGTTAAGTTAGTCATTTAGAAAAGGTACCTCTTTAACTAATTGAGAACATATTGTGTAAGTTTAGTGATTAAATCGAAAAACCATTACAAGCAATGAAGAATTCCGTCCAAATTATATGTACAGCGTGAAAATGTTGATCCTGAGAACGAAAGATGGCAATAACATCAACTCAGTTTAACAATAAAATCGTTAAGATTAAGAAACATTTTTAATTTAGAGTTAACTTAACCAAACATCTATTTAGCATTTATTTTTTTTATCTTGAAACGTGATTGATTTATTGGCTCACGAATGCGCTCTCTTAATCTATTGATTCAGTTGTGGGAGCTTGTTTTGTGTGTTGAATAAAGAAATGTCTAAAAGAAAAGGGATCGTTTACATATTCAAATATATACACTTTTATTAATGAGTACATTTTGTTAAAGCATTCTTACCATTAAAGTCTAAGTATATCAAAATTAAATTTTACTATTTTCTGATCAATATTCTGAAATATATTTGATGACTTTTCAGTTCTTTGATTGCAGCGAAGGTTATTGCTTAAATTACACAAATTAAATATTAGTCTCTGTTGCTATATGTAATGCAGTATTTGATCGCTGGTTTCCTCCAACGATACTGCCATTGACTATGTCGAGAATGCAATGGATTTGATCCATGCACTTCCTGTTTGATGGTGAATCGATGGTCCAATGAAAACTGAGAACAAAGAAGGTCACTTGGAATATTAGTCCAATAATCATCGACCCAAGAAAACTGTCTCATGAGATTCTCTTGCAACAAATACTGAATTTCCTTCACCCCCTTCGACTCTTTCAATTCGTACCAATTGACTTTCCTCTCGATCTTTTTAAATTGCAAGACCAGTTCTTCCAGTAGAGGAGTGACATTCGAATTTTCCCTTTTTCCATTTAAACCTTTAATGAGGCAGCCGACGAGACAATCGAAGTTCGAAATGAAATCAGGAATGTGAAATAACTGAAGAATTCTCAAAGAGAGTGAAGAAAGCAGCAATTCATGAAAAAACACATCGAACCCTTTTGGAATTAGCTTAGTGTCGTTGAAAGTGAGAGTTAGAATTTTTAATTGGATCAAATTTGAAAAGGAAGGATTCACTCCTATCGATTGCGCCTCAATGGACAATGTGAGTTCCTCCAATTCGTTTAATTGTTGCCACTCGTTGTCGACCAAGCAATCGAAGCATTTCTTACGACACCACAACCACTTGATCCCCCGAAGACTTTGTACACAACGTCGATCTCCCATGCATAAAATGAGTACTTCTTCTATTGCAGGCTCTGATTTTTCGTTTCTATTCAAAGCAATTACAGATCCATGCAGGTAAACCGAACGGAGTGCGCTCTTTTGTTCTTTTTGCAAACGGCTGAAATCAAAAACAGGTAAAAAACTATAATCTTCGTTTGATATTAAAAATTCGGAGACACTTCCGGATTGAAGGCTCGAGTCAAATAGCTCCTGTAAATCAGACTGCATGGTAATCTTTAACTCTTCATTTCTTTCTGATTTCTTTATCGTTACATTGACTGCTTCTTTGATTTTATGGTTTCTAACGAGATCTACTAATTTGCGAAGACACTCTAGATCATCTATTTCTGTGATCGTTAAATGTAGACGGTGGATCGTTCTCTCTTTCCATTGTCCTTCGTTTAATTCTTTGTGAAGACAATTTAGAAGAAAAGAATTCCTTTCAAGGTAGACGCTCTTGAAATGGAAAAAACATTTTTCCTTTTGGATCATGTCGATAACACTACACAACGCCGACCATATACGGATATTAATATAACATCCATCAAAACAAATGGTGAGTGTCTCGCATTTCAATAAATTCGCTCCATGGGTTTCGACGTTTTCATCAAAATCGTCAATATTCAACACCAAATGATTGAGGGTGACGTTTTTCTTTAAGAAGCTCCGTTTCAAAGGATGAATTAAAAGAGTATCAATGACGTTCGACTTGCTTGCCTCGTTAAAGAGGAGTGAGTGAATACTGGACAAAAGGTATTTGTAGTCGAGTCTATGAATATCGTAAAAAGAAGGAGAGAAAAACGTCAGCATATTTTGGAATGTATCGAAGAATGGGTGAATGTCAGTAATTTCCTGGAGAATATTAGTGAAGGATTTATTCTGCATATTGAACCAACCAGTCAAAGGGAGCAGTTCCTCGAATAAAAGTGTAGCTCTTTCGTTCAACAATCCTCCAAGGAAACTGAAAAAGAGGATGTTGTTGTCCTCAATCGGTAGTAATCCATCTTCAAAAACTATTGTATTGATTTTCCTTTTGAAGTCCTCCTCACCTGACACTCGCATCACGTTGAAGGTGGAGAATGCAGCCAAGAACACAGTGAGGCTTTCATCGATGGGTTCGTACAAATCATTTGTTTTGACCAAGATTCCAAATCGGAAAATACTTTGATCTCCCAGGTTGACAATGATGTCGTTGTCGTCCATGGTCACTGATTCTTTGTTGATCATTTTTTGCAGTGCATATTCACCGAAGCGAATTAATGCCTGTTCATATGAAAATGTATCGCTAAGGCTATGGAAACTGAAAAGGTCCACTTGCTCTTCTGCATTCAACAATTTATTGACAAGAAAATTGAAATAGTTTTTGTAATTGCGCGTGCTACGTTCCTCGGTTATCATTAAGTACAATGACTGAAAGAAAAAGGGAGAAGAGTTTAAGATACTCGTCGCCCAATCGCTGTCGATAGAATTCATTGTGTTCATTATGCTCTCGCACATCTTTAACCATTTCTCTTGAGGAAGTTCATACTTTGAACCTACATCGAACTGTTTGATGACCACTTTTCTATCGAAACAGGTGTTTACCTTTTTATCGTTTTCTTTTGTTTCTTTAGCTATTTGAGTGGAATATTTGTTTAGAAGTGAATTTCCTTCGTTACTCGTGACCATGATGTTGATTTTAGGGAATAGTCGACGTAAAAGTAATGGCTCCAGTATCATTTCTGTTTGTTCGCTCATTTCATCATTGTACCCTTCTAAAATGAGGAGAATTCGATATTGGTACGCGCTAATACAATTCATGATGTCACTCTTCGATGTCAGCTCTTGTCCTGGGAATTTTTCAATGAGCACATCTTCAATGGAATCGCCGCTTACAAAATCCTTCGTCTCAATATGTAACAACAGACTGAATTGATTAAAAAAATAATTGTGTGCCCATGCTCTTAGAAATTTGAAGCAGAAGATTTTGTTCTCTTCTGGCGAAGAACCTTCAACCAAAATCCGAGATGTATCCGAATCGAACAGCGCTTGTATTTCTATGGCTTTGAGTTGACTAACTTCGCCATCCATCATGAAGTCTTGGGATTCTAAGTGCACGATCAGAGAATCAATTAGGACGCCCCCTTTTAACCACATTAACGATAGAATTCGATCGTCTTTCTTGTACTTTTCTCGCTGTATTCTTATCAATTCGTTTAGCAAACCTATAAAAGACATTTAAAATGATTTGATTAAGCCATGACATTAGTGAAGAAACATGACTATTATACGCTTGTTATTTTTATATTAATTTTGCATTCTTTTGATTAAATAAATCGCTAAGAGTGGGACATTGGTTTCATCTTATGACAAGGTATCAATTTCTATAGAATATGAGCTGCTATTAGGTACACCTGTCTAGTAGCGTGTTGTGGCCATCAAAACCGCCTGTATTCAATGAGATGGTGAAAACGTTCAAACAGTAATGAGAACCAATCCATGATTATTCTAACCTAGTGTGCTTGTGCATTACCCTGCTCGAAAGAAGCATAAACCGTGAGCATAAAGACGGTGAACTTGATCTGGAGCAATTTTTCTGTATGCTTTGACGTTCAAACGTCAGATATTACAGAACCCAAATCGTGGCAAGAAAACATTCTTCAACTATTAATCCGTCTTCTGCACCTTCCAAAGTTTGAACCGAGGGGGTTCATGGTTTCATGTCGTTTTCGCCATATTCTACGCTATCCATCCACATGATGCAGCAAGAACCGGCAATTCGTCTGTCCAGGCAACCTTTTTCAATTCTTGTGCTGTGTTCTGTTCTTTCTTGTTCTCCTCATGGTCTTTGGGTTTGGTTCCCATTCCAGTCAAAGCGGCGAACTACTTCTCTATTTTTGTAGTTGAATTTTAATAAGCAAATACACTGGCTGACAAAAAAGTGAAGCACCCAGAAGGAGTGGTCCAATATTATCCTATTGGTACACATGCATACCATTGATGTGTGAGTAATCGATTAGATTCACAAGGATCTGTAATGTCTAGAACGCTCACCAGAGTGCATTCGTCATGTCACCGTCATGTTATTGTTAAGTTGTTACCAATCAACTACTGTGAGTCCGACAGTTACGCAAGACGTTCAGAGAGAATTACTGTACTGTACAAAGCACCGGCATTCTATCCACCAATTGACTTCATTTGACAGGGAGGACCCCATTGTGGGACTGCATGAGGCTGCTTGGTCGTACCGTGCAATTGCCAGGCAAGTGGACCATTCGGATGTCACAGTGGTCCCCAGGTCGAAATCAATGGGTACATGACGGCACGTCATGTAAGTTAGGGTCGACCAACAAACACCACCCTAAGGAAGGACCGTCGTATGGTGGTCCAAGCATTAAGAAATCCCTTGGCATCGGCACCCGCTATCCGCGAACATGTACTGGAGGCTCTGCAACACCCCATGAGTTCCCGCACAGTGTCTCGACAACTCGCATCCGCCGGATTTGGGTCCAACTCTCCCATACGTCGGTTGACATTAACACAACAACACCAACGCTTGCATTTGTAATGTGTTTTGCCTGGGCGGTATGGACAAAGGACGAATGGTGTCGCATCACGTTTAGTAACGAGTCCCACTTTTCCATGACCTCTGATGGCCATAGTGTTCGCATATAATGGCTTAGAGGGCAGACGGCACAGCCCTCCCATATTGTGGAGAGACACATAGGGTAACACGTGGCATCATGGTGTAGGGAGCCTTCGGATATACGTTCAAGTCTTCTGTAAAAGTGCTTCAGCAGACTTTGATGGCACAGCGATACGTCACAGACATTCTGCGTCCGCATGTCCTACCCCTTCTGGCACAGCACCCTGGGTTATTGTACCGACAAGATAACGCACGCCGACACACAGCGCGAATGTCTATGGACCGTCTACTGCATGTTCAGGTCCTCTCGTGGCCAGCAAGATCCCCGGACCTCTCCATCAGTGAACACTTGTGGGATGACATTGGAAGGCGACTCCATCCCAATATCAACCTGCGGGATCAGGAGAGGACTTGCCTCAGGAGAGGATGCAAAGGCTGCTTGACACAATTCCGAACTGCATAAGGGCATGCATTGGGGCTGGAGGGATGCCACACCCTAGTGACCTAATGTCAACTATCCACGTATACTGCCAACGGCGTTGTCCGTTTCATCCCATATTGGAAACAATACAATAAAGTCACGTGGTATTTCATCGTATCATTCACTTTCAACTACTCCTTCTGAGTACTTCATGTTTTTTGTCAGCCAGTGTTTATAATATTTATGCGTCTGTTGCCTTTCTATTTATCTAGACATTCTTCTCTATCCTCTTTCATCAACAAGGGTTTTCTGTCCACAGGAGCCACTATGGCTACATGTTTTTTATTTTTTGACCTACTCTCGATGAAACCCATGAAACTGTGGAACGTGAAAAGTGTAGCAGTTTCTTTCACCTACCACTATGCCACGCTGGAACTCCGCCACAATGACGCTTAACTAACAGTAGAAAAATTGCTTCAGGATAGTTAACCGTCATTTGGGATCATGTGATCAGTCTCTCAATTTGCATATTTTGTGAGGTGTATGTATTTAACGTTATTTCACTGCTGAAACAATATTTTATTTGTACTACCACTTCCCCCTCCAGCTACTTAAGTTTCCCTTCTTATCCACCAAACTGATAAAAGGATTAAATCACAATGATATTTTAAAGCTTTGAAGTTAGAAGATAAAAAAAACCTACAAAAATTTTGTACATGTAGTAAAATATATTCAAAAACTAAACAATTTACAGATAAAATCTATAAAAAATACAAATGAAATTTTCAAAAAAAAATATTCAAAAACAGAATAATTTACAAATAAAATACACAAAAAGTTCAAATGAAATACAAAAGCTTTTAATCCTTTTATCAGTTTGGGGAAAAAGAAAGGGGAGGCTGGAGAGGGAAGTGGCTATATCAACTCTTTGGACCTAAAAATGAAATGAACTCTACCCGCTGTCCTCCCCTCCAACCGCCTTCAAATTTTAGATATTTTTTGTACGTGACCAGCATATTTTTTTTCTTTGCAGGCAACTCATTCCGAAACGGCAAATAGCAGAACCGAATACAAGTTATAAATTAGATACATAAAAGGTACCTTAAATTGTGCCTTAACGTATATTTTATGTCAATTGGTTAAGCTTTTTTGCAATATTAATATTTTTCTAAAAATGAAAAAATAGCTATAGGATTCATTCTCATCAACCCCAAGCTTAAGAGAATTAAAACGTAATGACTGTGTTAAAACTTTGAAGTTAGAAGATACAAAAAATTCCAAGTAAAATGTATTCAAAAATGTAAATAAATTAAAGAAAAAGTATATACATAAAGAAAATAATTTACAGATAAAAATCTACAAAATCTACAAATGAAATAACAACCAAAATCATAATATATAATAAAATTCAAATAATTTAAAAACATATTCTTCATCATCACTTTCTTCGAATCTTCTTCTAAAACAGAATCTTCTCCACCGAATGAAATTATAACACTTTCTACAGCATCATCCATTAATCCTGAAATTGCCCAAAATTTATTTCCATCTTTGCCCAAGCTTTCAGATAACTCCTCTATATTAATGCTTTAGTTGATATTTGATTTTCCCAAGGTTTCAGATTAGCATAACTCCTCTATATCCGGAGAAGTTGGCTACAAATCACTGGTCACATACTTGCAGAGAGAATTTTTTTTTCAAAATTTCAGCATGTCTTTTCAAATCATGAGTTTTTAAGTCGATTTCAGCATGCAAAAAAAAAATCGAGTTTCTGAAACGAACACACAGGCCTTCATTCTTAGAGAGTGTTAGGCCAAAAAAGACATCGCAAAGTAAATTCCCAAAAATGTAACTTCAACAATAGCTTTACACTATCAAAATTTATTATTGAATATAACGAACATCTCTGAAAAATTTAAACCGTCTTTTAAATTCGAAACAATGACGAAACAATCGCTGGATCTGAACTTTATTTTATTGCAAATATCTTATTTTTTGAACTTATTATTGCAAGTGTTCTTAGTATTATTGATGAAGTATTTGGTGAAACATAAGAGCACAAGAAATCTCTTGAAGAAAATAAATAAATTATTACTTTCATTCTTATTTCCTTATGTGGTCTAGCCCTTACGTTAACCCCGCTCTTTGGTTGGCGTTTGATGAGAAAAATTAAATTTTAAATTTAAATGTGGTCAGTCTCCTTTTAATGGGGAAAATCGTAAAATTAATAAAAACAAAATAAATAATAAATAAAGTCACCAATCTTGAAAAACGATGAAGAAACTTGTGAGATGGAAGAAAACTCAAAGGATGTAGTCTATTGAAGATGTTGTTGATAGCAGAAATAAACCCAGTCTATTGAGGATGTAGATGAAGTCTTGTGAAGATAATGTTAATAGTGGAAAACGATAATCTTGAAGGAAGTGTTGGTTTTGACATACAGATGAAATTTTGAAGAGGGTGATCCAAATATTTGAAATAAAATTTATATAAGACGTTTTCGAGAATATTTCTCATCATCAGTAGGATAAAACATTTTTGAATAGTGAAAACAGTTGAAATAAGAATTTAACAATTGATATAAAGATGATGAAGCTAAGTTGGTTGTAATTGTTGGTTATGATTGTTGGCTATTGTATGCTAGGTTAATTGTTGTTTAAAAGTAGTGTCCATTTATTGTTTATCTCTATTGATGGTTTGGCTAAATTTTTGTTATTTGTGATGATATTTATTGTTTCTTTAAGTAGTCTTTTTTATAATTTTCTTCTTTTTCAATGATTGTTTTTTTTACGATTTTCCCCATTAAAAAGAGACTGTCCACATTTAAATTTAAAATTAATCATTTAAACTCCTTAGATCAATAATATAAAAATTAAATATTTATTATCCGAATTCATCTCTTTAGTTGCATTTGCGAAGAAATAGTCATTTTATATAGATCATCAAATTAGATCCTTCTTCTGTTTTTTACGGGTTTTTTTTGTATTACACACTTTTTAATGGGGTTTTGCCATCTTCCTTTCATATTAAAGATTATCTTATCACTCTCTGTCAATCTGTTTAACTTTTTTTTTGAGTGAAGAATTCCCTTGCTGAAATATGTAAAGCTGCAATAAACAAGACCCCCCCCTCTCTCTCTCGTTTTTTTAAAAAGTGCACAGTTTAAAATAAATATCTAATTTAATGATGTATTCAATTAAAATAAGATATTCAAAGTTTTTTTTGGATTGTATAATAATTCCTAATCATGTCTAATTAACGAATTAATCAAGGAGTTTATGACTCTTGCTTAATTAAAATTTAAGAAAATGTGCACCAAATTTAATCATAAATTTATCCGGTAAAAGGTTTCATATTTTAATATATATAAAAAACGCGTATATCATTTTAATACGAATATCAATAGCCTACTTTAAAATCATCGCCCATTATTTAAAAAACAAATCCTAAAATAATGCGCTTTTGTTTCTAATTTCATATATTTAATCAAAAAGCGAATCTAATTTTTTTACAATTTCTCAGGTCAATTACTAATTTAAATTTTATCATTTAATTAAGTATCAAATTAAATGAGGAAGTCAAAAGCTTTCAGCATAAAAGGGGGAAAGAAGAGGAAGAGCAAATTTGACCTTGTGCTAAAGTTTAGAAAACTCTGATCCTCGCAAAATTTTCCTATTATCAACCCCCACCACTTTCATTATCTATGCGTATTTGGTCAAGTAGCCGACGGGGTGGTGGGTAGTTTAGAGGGGGTTGGCACGACGCCAATCCTGACGTAGGGGGTTAAAACACACTAATGTAGATTAACCCCGGGGTTATTCTGCCCTGTAACACTGAGTCAAAACTGGTTCTTTAAACTTCTAAAGCATAAATTTCAAAAGTACCTTTTACCGCAGGTCGTGAAGGGTTCTAAACTCATGAAGAGCGGCTGCTGCGTTGGATTGTTGATGAATAAAGCAGTACGCATTCAGGTAACATAATATCAGTTAGTTGCATATTAAATGTCGGATTGCAGAGGTCATCTTTAATGGCCCTCTAGAAAGGACACCTTCACAAGTACTATTCGATATAACCCCCATTGCAATCCAAACGTTGTTGCCAACAATTTGGCAGCTTCTCGAGCCCTCCCTGATAGAATCCTTGGTCACGGGACTCAATAAACTCCCCGAACGTTTAGTCGACGTCTGCATGGGTTATGAATGTTTTCCTCCGGAGAAAATGGTCCAAGCTCTGGAAAAGATAATAGTCGGTACGAGGGGTGTGGAAGCACCCCGTAGCCCAGAACCTAAAGTGCCTGCGGATGCGCGTTGTCATGAAACAGGACGCTTTTGTGATGCACAAATACAGGTTGTTGCTGACACAATGTTGTACGATGCAGTTCACGACAGTAGGTTGCAGCGGTGGTCGTCTTCTCCTGCTGCAGGAAACTGTAATGCACTACACGACGGATGCCCCACGAAACTGTAACCATGAGCTTCCTAGGGTGCAACGGGAGTTTAGGGAACTGTCGTCGGGATTCAGCATCCAGGCACTGTGCTGACCGTTTCCTATTGTCGTATAGAGGCAACTTCTCGTCGCAGGTGACAATGCGATCAAGAATCCCCCGCTTCTTCATGGCGCAAAAGCAATTCTGTATGCACCTCCAACCGACGATCTTTTGGTTTTCCCTAAGTTCATGTGGGACCCATTTGTCCTGCTTTTTGACATTGCCCTTATTCCTAAGGTGTCTACTGACAGTCGACGCTGATACAGTATGATCCCCTGCAAGGTCCCGAACAGTTCGTGACAGATCGCTTCAGATCAGCGTCATTCAACACGTTGGGCGGTCTGCCGCGTGGCTCATTTGCCAGGTCCGTCACTCCCACCCGGTTTTCGGAAGCAACGTTGGAGAGTACGTTCGTTTATGGTGCCTACACCGAATACCTTATTGATGTTTCGAGAGGCGTTGGAAGATGCAGTGAGATGCAACACGTAATGCATTATCACACATAATTCGTATGAAGTCATGACTATCCTCCCTTAGGTTCAAACGCTATTAAATGTCATCGCAGACTTGTAAATTTCGGGCAGTTAGTCGCTGATAGGTTTATCTCTGGGAATGTACCACTTAGTTATGGGTACTTGCTACTAAACGTGGAAACCGTGCTGAAGCGCGGAATCCATCTTGAAATCTGATATTTTATATGCTGATACACACATGTTGAGTGAGCTATGCAGCTGGTCCTGCGAGTGTGTCTTTAGGACTTGTTTATAGTCCAAATTATTGGTCCAGTTGTCACCTATGCACACGACAGTTTGCACTATGGATTTTTTATATTATGCAAGTCTTCGGCTACGTAGACTAATAGAAAATGTCATTCCCCCCCCCCCCTCTGTAGGCGACATTTTGTGGAACTGCAATGTGTTTTATGTTACTCTTCCTACCGAAATTTTGTGTCCTTCCAGGCATCACGAACTCATTGCCTGAGTGTTACTGCAGATCCGTAGGAATATCGATATAATTAAGCTCAAGCTTGTAAATACTGCAACACCATGAAGGAATGACGCGATTGAGCTGCAATTTTCAGTCAATGCAAACTATAGTGTGTTATGGGAATGATTAAATTTCAGAGCCATCACGCATGCGTGGCCTGAGCAGAGCCCTCTGAACTGCTGCTGAATAAGTATAAATAGAGAGGGTCTGTAGCGGGATATTGAAAATAGTCTATGGTTAATCTATGAGACATAACGATGCCTGTTCGACTAAAGAGGGCGACATTTCAACAACTTACGCACTTTGAACGGGGGATAATCATCGAGCTTCGTGAAGGAGGATTTTCTATCGCGCAATAGCAGGTCGTGTGCAGCGTAATAGCAGTACAAAGATGCGAATTTGTAAGCAGTGGACCAACGAGAATCGGACAACTCGGAAATCCGAGACTGGATGCCGAAAGATGAGGTCAACGCTCGATGACAGACACCTTATCAGCCTGGCGCTGACGGACCGTACAGCTTTATCTAGACAGTTGACAGCAACTTGGTCTACTGCACCAGGTATATCCCTGTCTGCTCCGTCGATTCGGCGATGTCTGCTGCACCATGGACTGCGTGCAAGAACCCATTTATACACCTGACGATAAACCTGAGGCCTGCGGCTGCAATGGACTCATGAGCATAGAGATTGGCTTGCAGATTGGCAACAATTGTTTTTTTCTGACGAATCCCGCTTTAACCGGTGGTACCATGATGGCCGCATTCGTGTTAGATTTGGCTATGCTGCTTTAACGCTACCTTCTGGAGTGCATTATCGAAGGAGTGAACCAACACCCGGAGTTATAGTGTAGGGTGTGATTGCTTATCATGGACGATCTCAACTGCTACGAATTGTGAGTAACAGCAATCAGTACATCAGTGACGCGCTGGAACCCGAACTCCTGCCTTTCCTTTAATGCATTTCTAGAGCCATCTTTCAACAGGATAATGCCTCCCCACATGTTACAAGAAATGTTCAAGACTTCTTTTTAGCAGAAGAAATATAGCTTCTTCCTTGGCCTGCTTATTCTCCGGATATGTCGGCTATTTCGTTAGGCGTGATCCTTGTCCTACAGGTTCTACAGATGAACAAGCAATAGGGAATGCTCAACCCCAGGCAGCCACTCCAAATCTGTTTAATTCCTTGCCACGTCATATAGCAGCAGTTATTGGAGAGCGTGGTGGATACACCAAATACTCGTTTTGGACACTTAATATTTTTTTTTTTGCTTTGAAGCTCTAATCATTTATTTGTAACCATACAAGTCGTTTTGTCTATTAAATTTCAATTAATTCTGATGATTCCTTGATGGTGTTGCAATTCTTCATTATTTTTTCTTTCGAAATCTCAGCTAGACAGTGACCTTCCTTTTGCTTTTAAAGATCAACTCTGCAAAAATTTCATCAAGATAGGAATAAAAGTGTAGATTTGTAGAAGATACAAACAAACCCACAAACAAACTTTATATACACTGCTCTGCCAAAACTATCCGGACAACCATCCATTCAGGTTCCCTGTCTGTAATGAGAGAGATCCCGCTGCGTCCATTCTCGGAATGCAGGTGCAGAGGACTTCTTGATATCACGAAATCACTGTAAGCAAAACTAGCTGCAGAAATGGCAGCACGCCGAGAACTGTCTGAATTTGAACAGGGGGTGATTGTTGGTGCCATAAGGATGGGTGCCTCAATATCAGATTAGACAACATCTTGAAATTTTCCCGCACAACCGTGGGAAGGGTCTATCGAGAGTACACCCAACGAGGGGTTACAACCCATGTCGGACAGCGGACGGGCCGCCCACGCCTATTAGATGCCAGAGGTGTTCGCCGGGTTACCCGGCTTGCAACTGCTGACTGAAGAGCGACAGTGGACCAAATAAACATGCGTACAACCAGGGACGTCCCACAACTGTCTCTGTGATGAGAATTCGGCAAATATTGGCAGTTGCAGGCTTTGGGAGGAGGCCATGCGGGTGCAACTCTTGAGAGCTGTACATCGTCCGCAACGCCAAGCCTGGGCTAACCAACATCGACATTGGACCGCTGACGACCGGCGAAGGGTTGCTTGGTCCGACGAATCACGGTTTCAATTGTATGGGGCCGATGGTTGTGTCAGTGTTTGGTGCAGGCCACATGAAGCCATGGACCCCGCTTGTCAAGTGGGGACCACTCAGGCGTAGAGGACTCAAGACACCTACTCACCAGCGACAGCCCGTGGCCCATCAGTGTGCACAGTGCAACGTGGCCTCCATGAGATTGGCTTATGTGGGAGAGCCGGAATGAGGGAGCCATTTGTCTCAAGGGTGAATGCTGTTTGTCGTCTACGATGGTGTGATGATTGATTGGGTAAAGGTTATGTGGAGTGATGAAAACGGCTTCACCCTCTAACAATCAAACGAAAAATACGATCCAGAATGCCTAAGACCCACAGTGAAGGACTCTGGCTGTGCGGACATGGTGTGACCATACAGATTGCTTAGGACCTAACACCAAGAGATGAGACTGAACGTCCGATGATGCCAAAAGATTTTGGAAATACACCTTCCTGGAACGATGGTGGAGTTTTATGGCACCTCATCGGATTGCTTCTTCCAGCAGGACAATGCCCCATGTGATGCTGCTCGTTCAACACAGGCCGTGCGGGCATGGAGCCGTGCGGAGTGTTTGCCAATCTGAGAGCATCCTAACGTTGTCCGGAACGTCAGGGCTCTCGTTGGGTGATGTAACCCACTGGCGCAAGGGGTCATAGCACAGAAGGTGCGACTTTTGTGTACACGGTAAACACAAAGATCTACTGTGATTTGCAACTAGAGAAGCGACACTATAGCCAGGTTCATGAGTTGTCAACTTGTCTGATCCTGGAACGCATGCAAGGAGATATCGAAATCCGCTCCATTCCATTCAACGACATACTCGTCAAGTCGCTGGACGGCATCGCCTATTAACTTCTTGTGGCTTTGGCCTACTTAAACGGCAATCGAACACAGGAGGGGTCTGGAGTGGAAACTGCGATGCCTAGGGCAATAGCAGCGGTGTATGGCTGCTACCAGTTTTGAACGCTTTTTTTCTGACCCTCTCTGAGTAGTGTTAACCACTAACAACCCTCTCTTGTATCCTCAGGCGTTACTTTGGATAGGACTTAAACTTTTTTAAGCCCCTTTAACATTTTCTTATGATTGTAACTCGTAAATGAGATTGCCGCAATAATAATATGAATGCATCAATTTAGGAGCATCATGAAACTGCTGAAAGAGTGAATGGTCTCTGTTTATAGAACAAAGTTAAATTATCGAATTTGGGCCTGATGCTGTGCATTCAAACTGAACCAAAAATGAAGACAGATATTCGTGCAAATGTATGAGCTGTCTACTCAATAAAATAATCCAATGTAATCTTACTTTTCTTGTGAATCGTTCTTAGACATAAATTATATCAAATAAGAAACAGATTAAATATTAAATTGCGAATAATTACCCCATTTGGAATGTTTGATCCATTTATATTGTTCGATGATTTCGTGCATTGGAAATGGGTTGACTCGACGTCGATTAAGAACGAGTTTCTTCTACGGGATCTTTCTTTTTTCTTCTTCTGGTAGACAGGAAAGTATTTCCTAAAAATGATACAAAAGGAGGGAATCTTCTTGGTACTGAATGGAGAGTGTGTTCAAATGGGGAAGAGAAGAAATCGTCTTCATCAATGCATCAACGACTTTGTCATTTCGTATTATTAATTGATTGATCTTGAGTTTCCTGAGGTTTTGAAAACGATAAATCAGAGAATGAAAAATGCCACGATATATTGTTCTTTTAATTCGAGTGATTCTATGGTGAAGAACCCTTTCCAACCGTTTAAGATGTGTCTTTGGATTTCCTTGATTTCATTGCAGCTTAGTTTCTTTATTTCATCGCACTTTGAAAATAAATATGGAAGCAGAGTCTTAGGTTTGAAGGAGATGCAATTTAAGTTGCTTATTGGTGTACAAACAATATCTTCATCAGACTCTGGGTTTATAAAATCTCCTTTTAGTTCCAAATATTTCCATATTCGTTGAGTCTTAAAAATAGCTGAAGGGAATACGATGGGATGATAAAAAAGAAGAAAACGACAGAGATAAAGACAAGATATGACTACTGACGATAATATTCAAAATATCTCCCAATAAATATTCATCATCAAATTTTTTTGCTTTAAGAAGATCTGCAAATGAAGAAGAAATGGAATGAAACTTGCCTATCTCTATCATCATAATCGATAAGTGGTAAACATTAACGTTCTTTGATTCTCCATTCGTAAGATCTTTGCAAATTTGAACGAATTCATCATAATTATTATCAATATCAATAATTTGTAAGTGTAATCTATCCCAAAAACAAAATTGAGATAATCTCTCCAAAATTCCAGCCAAAGACCCCCTACCATTATTCAAAGAATGATAAAAGAATAGATTTTAACACTTAAACTCCCTGTTTATCTCTGCCAGTTTTGTAATTCCCACGTGAATATTTTCATTGTTTTAATTCGAAAACATTTCAAACAGTTTAAAAACCTAATCGTCTCTAAGCATTCGTCATTGAATCTAAATATTTTCATGATTTGAATTTTATTGGAAAGCTTTACGACAGGACCAACCCATCGCTCGCCGTAGTCGACACAAGGGTAGTTATTCTCAAATCCATCATCATCGTCATCATCATCATGTATCAAGAATTTAGGAACAAACTGAATTAAAGATTTGCACATCTCATTAGCATTTGCGATTTCGTTTAATTTGTTCACATAATCATTTTCGACATCGAGTAGACGAATGATATCGTTGAAGGGCAAAAGTGAACGGAACAATTTGGCCGCATCTGCGTCGAGTAGTCCACACAAAAACGGATACACAAGTTGATGCCTCGTTGGCGTAATTGTGGCTTGAAATAATTCTTTCACTTCGGTTGCTAGCTCAGTCTCTGGGATCGTCGACAGATAAAATGCAGCCAAAAACTCCAAAAAACTTTTATGGTTTGTCTCGAACGCGGGCTTCTCTTCGTCTTCGTCAAACAAAACGTATTTTGTAAGAAATCCCAAAAGAAAAATATCGAAGCCATTAACAACAATTTCCTTTTCTTGAAACGATAGGAGCTGTGCTTTTAATTTTTGCAAACATAAACGACCAAAAGCAATCACGACATCTCTGTAAAGTGACCTTTGGCTGTTGTGGGGATCAAATAGGTCCATGTCAACGTCTTTCTCCAATTTTTCCTCTTTCACTAAACTTCGATTGACAACAAAATTGAAAATAGTTTTGTACAGCTGAGTCTTTATGTTCAGTGTCTTCTCTTGGAGTTTCTTGTGTTTTATGAGAGTTCCCAACATTAAGAGGAACAATGGGCAACGATAGAAATAGTCGAAGATAACAGGCAACTTATCGAGGATCCTGGCCAAATCATTGGGATCGATTTCTAAACACTTGCGCAGAAATTCGTTTCTTTTTTCACGGGTAATTCCTTTCACCTGAATCCTTTGATCCCACATTTTGTATTGTTCGTATCCCCCGGTTCTTATTATGCTCAAAATGTCATCTTTTTTTCAGGCAAGTGATGGAATCCAGTGAGAGACGTGATTACAACGGTGACGTTGTTATACACGAGTCCTTTGAGAACAGGCAAGAGTGCCATTTTTGTACTGTCACTGGCCTCATCCCACCCGTCTAATAACAACAGGACTTTCCCGTCGATGGATCCAATTGTTTGAGAAACTTCTGCCTTCGTTGTAATTATTCTATGGCATTGTTGAAGGCAGTGAGTCTCTAGGTCTCCTCTGAAACCTCTCAGTGGAATGAAAAACACCAAATTAAAAAGGCTGCAAACGTAAGTTTGCTTTCTTGTCCAGTCTGAAAGTATTTGCAAGAGAAGCGTGGTTTTTCCGAACCCTGGTTGACCCTCGATGAATATGCGTGGGCGACGATTTTCTTTCTCTTCTTCCATTTGAAACATATCCTCCACTGCAATGTTCTCCATGATTTGTCTTCCGTTCTTATCTTTCTTTGTCAGACTCAGTTCAACAACAAGCCTTTCAAGAGGCAAATACTTCTTCTCCAGCCATAAAAAACGTTGCAATTTCAGGTCTTGGAAATATACCCTTTGCCTGTCTTGAATACTTGAATGTGAAGGAAAAGAAATGAGGATACGTTAAAGGAATTTAGAATGTTAATATTATTTGATATTAGAAAATAATTTAGTTTGTTATGCAATATTTTTAACGAAGGTCTTAAAAAGTGTCTATCGGCAGTAAATACCACACTTCCTGCAGAGCAATCCATTACTCTGTTGAATTCCGACGTTTTGGATACCTATTTTTTTTATCTGGTACAGAGGGTAGATTATCGCGTAGCGATAATTTGTGGCAGCTACTCCTTCGAGGGAGTTTTGCGCTATCCTTATATCTTAGCGACTGCTGTATGATGGTCACAGCAGCCGGGACCGACAGCTTTACGTGCCCTCCGAAGCACGGGTTGGATACCTATACTCAACAATGTTTTACATTGTATCCTAGATGAGCTTTATAACGCTGTGATCTGGTAACTCAGGTAGCCACGGTAAGACTCCAAACTCAGAGAACTATTTCTCTAACTATAATTTAAATAAATATAGTTTCTCCAAATTTCTCGAAATATAAGACCCCCCCCCCCTTCTTTTGGAAGAGAAGAAGACGAATTTAGGACATGAATTAGCGTATAAACCGTTAGAAATTAGCGTTCACTTGTGGGAGATATTTTTAGTCCTAACTGTGAAGTCCCTGAAAGAGAAATAACCCCCGAAATATGCATCTGTGAGCTTTTATAGATTTTGAGTTTACTTAGTTTCTTTGAATTGCGTGTTTGACAATGTTAAAACGATTCTTGCCAGTTGACGCTAGAAACGTTCCATCCAGTGTTTTTATGTTTTGGAAGTTTGACGTTTTGCCGGAATTCTTGTAGTGATGTAACAGCACTGGAATAGTCGCACGCGAAAATCCTACTTCGCCTTTTATCTTCGAAATGCTATGAACCCGCTCAGGAGCTCCAACTCTTTTACCGCGTTCAGTCACATAAAACCTGCCTGTATTCACGTAGAAACTTCACGAATATTTGTCGCTGTATATACAGGGTGAGTCTGAAAAAATTCAGTCACAAACTTCGCATGCGTACTCCCCATGGCCAAATAAATAAATGTCTTATCAACATGGGTCTGAAACTCAACCGTTAACGAGAAAAATGGGCTGAGGTTGGCTGACGAGTGGGTCACGAAAATTGTCGATATTGATCCCCAGTGTCTCCGTGCAGAACGCATAGAGGGTCGAGTACACTGCAAGCGCTGGTTAGAGGGAAGCTATGTTAATCAACACTGACTCCTTGAGGAACGTTACATTTCTCCACGGGTGTGCCACATGTTCAGATACACGACCGACCGACCAACCGTTCATGTACTGTACAGACACGTTGTTTTCTACTGTGAAACGTGAGCCTGAAAATGGTGGGTGAGTACACCTTTATTGAACTGGCGGATATGCATTTGTGTTACGGACGTGCGAATGGAAATGCCCACGAAGCCCACGAGCGCTTGATCACGAGCCATTCCCTCAATGTCAACTAGCATGCAACAAAACCTTTTCTCGCATTGACCAACGATTGCGAGAGCAAGAAACGTTCGTGGTAGGCACCGTACCGTGAAGACACCTGGCCATGACCGGAGGATTCTGCAACTCGTCGAGGAAGATCTGGCCCGTAGTACACGAAGACTCGCTTTACTGGAAGGTGTCAGCCCGAAGGCCGTCTGGCATGTTCTTAACGAGGATCGTCTATACCCTTATCATTTACAAGGTGTTCTCCGATTTTCCCCTCCTCGTAGCGTTTGCGCAATGGTGCCTGACAAGGTGCGCTCAAGATCTGGAGTTCGTTGCAAAGATTTTGTTTACAGACGAGGCAACATTCACACGCGATGGATTGTTTAATTTCCATAATGTTCAAATGCGGCCGCACAACAATCCAATTGTCCTTCGTAAAGGACGATATCAACACACGTTTTCAATCAATGTATGGGCCGGAATCATCGGGATCACTTGATCGTCCCTATACGCTTGCCTGCGAGATTTACTGGACTGTTATACCGGACGTTCTTGGAACAATTGATGCACGACATCCTGCCGCAGGTGTTAGAGAACACTCCTTTGCAGTGGCGACTGGGCATATGGTTTATGCACGATGACGCTCCGGCACATTTCAGCGTAGCTGCACGTCTGTTTCTGAATGATCGCTTTCCCGCAACATGGATTGGAAGTGCGGGGCCAGTGGCATGGCCTCCTCGTTCTCCAGACCTCAATTGTCTTGTTTTCTATTTGTTGGGGCCTGTTAAGGATAACGTGTATGCAACATCCGTCCAGGATGCGAATGAGCTATGGGACCGCATTTTCGTCGAATTTGATGCCATTAGAAACCGCACAAAAGTGTTAGGACTTGTTCGCTGTTCGTTTCAGAGACGTCTGCACGCCTGTGTTGAAGCAGATGGATGTCATTTGGAACAATATCTGTAAAACAAATCTCACAGTGGCACCCACATTTGAACGCCATTTTTCTCATCAACATTTGAGTTTGAGACCCATGTTGATAGGACATTTGTTTATTATTTGGCCATGGGGAGCACGCATGCGAAGTATGTGACAGGGTTTCAGACTCACCCTGTATACATATTCATTTGGAAGAGAAATACTTAGAATGCACAGGTGGCGAGGGTATGTATTTTTAATGGTCTCCGGTGTACCATTTTTTCTAGCACTTGCTCCTCACCTTCAGCAACTGAGCCACTGTGGACACTTGCATATTGAGGCTTATTCATCTCCAAGTGTTCTAAAGTTTACTCAGTAGTCAAAGTACAAGTTTAATGATAAGCAGCTGGGTCAACTTGGAAAATTTAGTGGTTTTTAACATACTTGGAGAAAGAATTGCTAGATACTCGGATCTCTGGTTGGAAACCAGGTCAGGGGATATCGCACAAGTTTTAAAAGAAATGATTCTATTGCCTATGCGAACATATGTTTCTAATGCCTACATTTTAAATACAATATAACGTGTCTGTAACGACCATCCACGGGACCAAGCGAAAATCGTCGTTCTAGTAAGTTTAATTTAAAAAATTTACAAATCAACAACAGTATAATTGAAGAGAGATGTGTTTATTAAGTAGCGGAAGAATGAAGCTATTTATTGTTTTCACAATGTCCGTCTGTCTGTCCGTCCGTCCGTCCCCTTCATAATTTCCGCACTTTTTGACGTAGAAGGTTGAAATTCAAAATGTAGCTTACTATGGGCATATGCACCTTCACTATTTAATTTGGTTTTGATTGGCCCACTGGGGAGCGGAGTTTCGGGGGCGGAAATTAGAGGGAACCAAAAGGTCTACGCGTATTTATGCATATAAAGGAGTGAAATTCGGTATGCATATTCCTCTAAGCAAGGTCAACATTACTGTAAAGATTAGACAAATTAGTCCCAACAGGGTCGGAGTTGTGGGGGTGGCAATCACTTGGTCTTAAGAAATTTATGGCAACATATATGGTGTAATATATCATTCGATCGAAAATAATGAGAAAGGAAAGAAGATAGGGTTATTTTATATTTTCTAAATACAAGGTTCGAAAAAATCTATTTTAATTGAAAAAATGGGACGATAAAAAAGTGCAGATGCAAGAATAAAAAAAATTGAAGATTGGTTAACAGCAAATAAGTCAACTTATGCTGAGTCGAGTGCGGTACACTGAGGCGCAAAAAGCAGCAGCAAAGACAGTATCAACAGCTAAAGTCAAGGCCTGGGAGAAATTCGGGGAGAAATTAGAGGCAGACTGTGGTGCGCCGACTCTGTGGAAAGAGGTCTCTTTCATCACAAACCTTTAAGAGTTCAGATGGGAGACTTCTAAAAACGGAGGAGAGCGTGTTGCATAGGTGGAAGGAATACTTTGCATCTCTTCTTAATCCGGTGACAGCAAAAACTGAGGCACATGAGGTGCAATTTGGAGCGGAGAATAGTCACGGCAGTATCACTGAAGCAGAAGTCAGATGGGCATTTAAGTCCCTGAAGACTCGAGTGACTGACTGGAGTGTGTCAGGTTGCTTGGATATCTGGACAGGCCCCTAAGCAATGGCAGACAGGAATTGTGATCCCTATCTTCAAAGAGGGAGATTGGTAAGATTGCAAAAACTATCGAGGCATCTCTTTGCTCAGCATTCCTGGGAAAGTGTACGCTAAGTGTCTGGAGAAGAGAAGTCGGGAAATAGTCGACTCCAAACTATCGGGGGAGCTGTGTCGTTTTCGACCTGGCCGAAGCACAATGGATCACATTTTTGCTCTAAGGCAAATCTTTAAGAAACCCTGGGAGTATGCAAACGAGGTCAAAACTTACTTAGTGGACCTCGAAAAAGCATATGACAGAGTTCCTCCGGAAAAGCTCTGGCAAGTGTTGCAAGAGTATGGAGTGAATGGGCAATTACTGGTTGCTATCATATCTCTGTACGGAAGCTCTGAGATGTGTGTATGGATAAATGGCATTTAGTCAAAACCCTTCACCGTGTGTGTTGGACTCCGCTAAGGGTGTGCACTGTCTCCCTCTTGTGCATTAGCTTTACGGACTGGATAGACAGGGGCAGTCGAAGCGATGAGCGTTTTCGCGTGGGCGACTGCCTGGTGGAGAGGCTCTCTTTGCTGACGACCTTGTCCTCTTGGGGGGCGATGTACTGGATCCATGGTAAAGCTGGGTAGGCCACATCTCCTACCTCTGCAAAAGAGCGGCAACGTTCGGAACCAGAGTATTTATATTCGCAGGAAAATATTGGGGTCTTTTTACCAGGGCACACAAGGCTCTGCTGATCAACCTCATCGACCCCATGCTGCTGTACGGAGCGGAGATATTGGGCCAAAGGGCCATCTACACGCACCCAAGAAGGCGTCTCCAGACTGCCCAGCGACCTTTTCTTTTGTCCCTGGCGAGAGCCTACTGCACGGTCTCCACGGAGGCCCTGCAGGTCATTAATGGCTACCCACTTCTTCATCTTCTAGCACTCCTCCGCCATAGATTCCAGGAACACCGCACTAACAGCTTTCTGGAGTATGAGGCCCCACCCGGTTTTCTCTCCCAACCAGCAGCTCTGGCACCGACACCAAAATTTACACAGATGGATCAAACATTGGCGGTAAGACAGGAGGAGCCTTTGTTGTTCTGGAAGGCTTCATCGTGGCTCACCAACAGACTTTCAGCTTGGCACCTAATTGCTCGGTTTTTCAAGCAGAGTTGCAGGCCATTAGGGAAGCACTGACGTGGCTCAATCAATCGAAAATCGCACCAGTGAAATCGGCCACGGTGCTGTCAGACTCGCTGGCGGCTCTTAGAGCAATAACGAGCAAGAGAGGTTCCTCCGAGCAGACCATCGATTTACGCAGCATAACCCTCCGATGGGTCAAATAACATGCAGCATCCCTGGCAACGAGCTGGCCTATGTGGCCGCAAAGAAGGCGGCATTGCGGCGGTCAGCCATCTTAGAGGCTCTCTGCACATGGAAGCATTTAACACATGGCAAAGGGAATGGGATAACTCAACGAAGGGGAGACCGGTTCACCAGTTTCTGCCGAGGGTTTCGACCAATACAATCGGCTAGCACCTCCGAACAATTCAAATGATCACAGGCCACGGTCCCTTCTTGGACTATTTAGCGCGGTTTATGCTCGTTACAAATACGACACTCTGCCCATGTGGATCCGGGACCTATTCCCCGAGTCAACTCCTCGACGCCTGCACGCTCCCTGCAGTTCTAAACGCTTGGGCGAAGCTCCACGCATCGCTTCAGCGACACAGGTACACGCGTCCATTAGAATACACGGCTTATTTGAATGCATTAATTATTGAAGATTTCTAATGATTCTCAGTGAAAGCAATTGCAGCCACAACCTTTGACTTGCCATGATAAGAGCGGTATACAGTTTTTGCAGATTAAACCACCTTTAGGTCATGAATTTCAGGACCGGGGAGACGGTGTTTCATCGTGACTTCTTTCAAGCCGTTTGGTCCTCGTGACTCGGTCGGCAGGGGCCCCTGCAAGCAGGGACCCCAACCCAACAAGACCTTGTCCTCTCTGGGTCATCTCGCACGAACCTTCAGCATGCCAAATGTGAAGAAGCTGGGATGAAGAGCAGTGTGGCTGAAACTGAGGTTCTGGTCCTTTCAAGACAGCTTGCTCAGTGCGCTCTCCATGTTAGGGGAGCCTCATTGCGACAGGTGGAGAAATGCAAGTACCTTGAGATTGCATTCACGAGTGATGGACGGCAGAAGAAAGAATTGGATGCTCGGATGGGTGCAGCAAGTAGTGTCAGACGTGAACTGTGGCGATCCGTGGTAACGAAATGCGAGCTGGTAACAAAGCCAAGCTCTCCGTCTTCAAATTTATCTTTGTCCCCATTCTCACCCATGGTCATGAGGCTTGAATAATGACCGAAAGTGTGCGATCGCGGGTACAAGCGGCTGAAATGAGGTTTAGCAGGTGTTACCTTACTAGATAGAGTGCACAGCAGCACAATAAGGGAGTCTTCAGGTGTTAGGCCGCTACTTCTGAGCATTGAGAGATCTCACTTGCGCTGGTATGGCCACGTGATACGGATGCCGCAAACTGGTCTTCCTAGGCAGTTATTTTCCAAGCCGGTGGGTAGAGACTACATGGAGAATCTAGGTTCGAGTCGCTTGGGTATTACCAGGGAGGATATGGGCCTGATGGCGGAAGATCGCGATCGCTGGAGATCCTCAATAGGGCTGCTACCCCCGCGACGCTAACGGATAAGCGGATTTGAAAAGTAAGAAAGTAATAAATTTTGGCGTCGACTACAAGGTCATTTTGCGAGCACAAATTTTATCTGTACGCAGCCCGGGACAAACACAAACCAACTAGAAAGTCTACGCCCTAGCCCTCTCGGCCGCCTGGCCAGCTAAAAAAAAAAGATGAACTGAGGCCTGCCGCTACTTTTCTACACCTTCCTCGGGAGGCCTAATTTCTTGTTTCTTTATAAATGT
>JAHWFO010057537.1:41447-67748 GCA_023313115.1 Rhysida immarginata | reverse complement strand
GGGGGCTGGCCCTATTTTTCTAGCGGGGGGGGGTACCCGGAGCATCAAAATTAGTTTACAAAGTGGAAAATTTCGGGTGGGGGGTGCAGCCCCCTCAGCCTCACTCCCCACTGGGTACGGCCCTGAATCGGAGCGAACATTGCATCCGTCGCATCGGCTCGGTTTGGCCGTAGTTTTAGCTGCAGGCGATGAACACATCATCACCATTGCTGGTCTACTGCGCATGCCCGTCCAGGACGAAGGTTTTGGGCGTCCAGAAAATAATTGCGCAAATAAAACGTCCAGAAGGTAGCGTCTGTAGCGTCCGCAGTTCTGTGTGGCCACTTACATGGAGAATAAATTCGCATTTTTTCTGGACGCTTAGCTTCCGTCGTGTCCGTCTTTCAATTTGCTTTTGATAGTCATTAACTTTTGATAACTGTAGGCCTAACAACAATTAGCTGTTAATACATTAGGCCTAATGACTATTTGCTTTTGATAACATTAGGCCTAACAGCAATTGCTCGTGATAGGAATTAGCTCTTGATAACATTAGGCTTAACCACTATTGCTATTTATAGCCATTAGATTTTGATACTGGTAGGCCTTATAATCACCTATTGATAATTTTAAGCCTAACGGGTATTAGTACTAGCATCAATTAACAATCAACTATTGTTAATGATCAGTTGGTTTCGGATTTTAAGTGCACCTTAAAAGGTCTACCTGATGTATGTTCTTTAAAAACGATTTTATAATTTCAGTCTTTAGGTATTGTGAAAGTTTTTCCTTTACCTTTTCAACTTTTTTGAGAATCCTATAGGATTGCGAGTGATTCATGCTAAATATTGTTCCCCATTGGTCATTTGTAGATTGTAAAGTTTGGTATAGATAACACTCGGGAAATAAAGTTTAGTGTTCTCTCAACCGTCGTCGTCTCTGTGTGTCTCGTTATTCTGTCCATCACAATGGTGACCTGGCGTTGGCAGTCATGCCAACCGACGGAAAGGAAACCATCCCAGTCATCACGGAAGCCAACGCGGCCAGTAACCGATTACCTCCATTCTCCATGTTAGAACCTTTAATATAGTTATGAAGAACCAAAGCCCAGTTTCGATTAAGGGGGATAACATGCCAAACAACGAAAACGGATTTAGTGTTAGAATCACTGTCAGAACACGATGGATGGAAAATAGCACAATGGATGGAAAATAAACCAGTTGAAATACCCTACGACGAACTGAAACAACAACTTCTAAAGGGATTCTTCATATCCAGTTCCGGAAGGAAAAGACGACTGCTAGAGATGCCATCGCAACAGATAGGAGACCGAACAGCAAAACAGGTATGGCACGAAATCGTATCCCTTTGCCGCTTTCCCATAATAGACCCCACAACCAAAAAACCGAAAGAAATTGACCTTAAGAAAGAAATATGGTTGTTAACCTTACCACCCGATGAACGAAAATTACTCATGAAACGGACGATGCAAATATAGAAGACCTCACAAAAATGCCGACGCGATTCTCGAAGAAAACAAAGCAGCCAACAGAGGTAACGATATAGCTTGTACATTACCCCAAGACGAGGCGGACGAGATCGCGACGGTGCAAAACAGAAAATTCCACAGGACAAAGAAACACCATCGAACAGTTCGAGGATACAGAACCCAGTAAAGTATTTGCAGCTACCTCGAGCGCTTCGGAGAGTCCGCACGGTCATGCATAAAAGGATGCACGTGGAACTCAAAAAGCGCGCAGCACGGCTGCGTATAAAAAACGCGGTCGGCATTATCCAGGAACAAAGAAAAGCCACTACCGAGGCAAACCACGTCGACGCCATTAAAACAGGGTTCCACATCAAAGACGAAATAACTGTTCAAAACTTCTTATAGATACGGGCGCGTTTAGATCAATATTCCCCACTACGGACGAACAAAAGAAGGCAGGACCTAAAAGTAAATCCATAAGGTTAGTCGCCGCAAACGGCACAATTATCAATTCTTACGGAGGAAAGGAGATTATCCTGCGTTTCTCAAATCGAAAATACACATGAAAATTCATAATAGCTGATGTAAAAAAAAACCTTCTAGGAGCAGATTTCCTCGCCCAAAATTAATTGCTGGTCGACGTGGCCCGCAAAAGGCTGATCGAAGTTGAATCATATCTTCCAACTAAACTCCATATAGCCAAGAAACCCGAAAATGACGAAGTTATCGAGTGCAGACCGATAGAAAGAAAACTCGCTGAAGTCATAGCTAAATTTCCAGAAGTTTTTAAACCGGAACTAAAGAACTCCCACACAGCAAAAGCAAAACCAGGCGTGTATTACCGCATAAAAACCAGTGGTCCCCGAGCATATTCGAAATTTCGTCGATTGCCCCAGAATATGCTGAAAGTCGCAAAAATGGAACAAATGGGCATCACCTCTCCATATGATCCCTAAACCAGACGGAACCACAGAGCCCGACCATTATCCATTGCCAAATACATCGGATCTCACCGCTAGCATCGGAAAGGTGACTAGCATCTTCTCAAATATCGATCTACTGAAGGGGTATTTTCAGGTGCCAGTACATCCCGACGATGTATCAAAATCCGCCATTATCACGCCGTTCGGAATCTACGTTTTTCATTTCACTCCATTTGGTTTACGTAACAGCGGCGCTATTTTCCAGAGGATGATGGATCAAATTTTCGGCCACCTCCCCCTTTGCCTCGTTTACGAAGACGACATCCTCGTCTTCCCAGAAAGGAAAGAAAATCACAAACAACATGTAAATCAGGTTTTACAGTTACTGCAAGACAATGGATTGTTTGCACACCCCGACAAATGCGAATTCGGTATAACGACCATTACATTTCTAGAACACCATTTAAGCACAAACGGAATAAGTCCGCTAGTTTCAAAAGTCTCCGCCGTATGCGATTTCCCGCGACTCTTGACTATAGAAAAACTGCACGAGTTCATAGGGATGATGAACTATTATCATCGGTTCATTCCCAGAGCGGCTGAGATCCTAACTCGAATGCTTAACTGGCAACAAGAAAACACTAGATTGGGGCCTTAAGGAAGAAGAGGTATTCTTGTCCGCAAAAAACGCTTTAGCTACAGCCACAACGCTAGCCATTTCGGTGCAAACGCCCCGTTTTTCTTAACCACAGACTTAACAATGTTCCGTACGTAGAAGCGGACTCTGCCTGAGCCTGGGATGAGCTTTAATTATATAGAAAACGTGCATCAAAAATTTGTAAGTCATAAGTACAAATTAAAGAGAAGATTCCAACTATGTCGTTAAAATTCTCGAAGGATAGGGGTCAAGTTCAGGAAAAGAATTGAAATAAAATTCTTGAACTCGCAACGATAGGTGCCATTAAGCACATTTACATTCACCACCTAAATTAGTATTTAGTCTCCCCGTTGCCTCTTGTCTGAAAATTTTATTCCTGCTGGATTCGCCCGACGGGGATTACTCGAATGGATCGAACGGATAGGGCTCTGCAGCAGACGGATGGTGAGACCAACTATGCTAGCGATTGTACATCGGCGGAAGAGGCTGAAATCTGCATGGCAGTACCGACACTGTGGATATCCACTGATTGTCAAAAGGTGAAACCCTTTATTTTTGCTGTATCAGACGGATAGACGTTGACGTATACGGCGAGAAACGTCAGAAGACAAACACCCTTTAAGTATTTGTGGACAGAAAAAGCGTTATGGTCTAGAGAATATTTTCGTGGCATCCATCATTGTGGATGGCAGTATGAATAGATTTAAGTATGCATTGATTCTTGCTGACCATATAAACCCATGTACATTGTTTTTTCTCGACTCGAAGGCATCATCCAGCACGACATGCGACATTTCGTTATAGCTGGAATTGTACGTGAGTGTTTAGAAGAGCACTGGGCTCCAAACTCGGCGGACTTAAAACCCAATCGAGCATCCATGGCACCATCTCGATGGGTTATCTGCTCCATCTCGCATTCTCATTGATTCGCTCCCAACCCGTCTAGCTGCTGTACGCGCTGCACACAATGCTTATCTTGGATGTTTATAGGAGGTCTCATTTATGTCATGCCTTTTCAATAACATTTTCGTCTCAACGTTCATTCGACTCAACTCTTTATTTAGTGTTTCATTAATTGAGTCCTTTTGCATAACGTGATATGAGCTGAAAACAACGTCACAATATCGTAATTTTAAAATGAATGCAGTTATGTAAATAGTTAATTGAAACACTTACCGTCTAACGTGGATTGTTTACTTCTCTTGACGATTGGAGAGGATTGCTCAGGTTCATCTGCCTGGCGTGGTAACTTTCGATTTTTTGTCTCAACTGTGGCAGCTTAAACAAAAACCATTAAGAAAATTATCTTGAAAAATATAATTTCACCTTAAAATAAATAAGGTTTTGAAAAACGTAAGATTGAATGAGAATTAGTAAAAAAATACCAAAAAAAAAACAGCACATAGAGCTGACACTTTATTGTATTTTATTGTATAATGTGAGCCAAAATAAAAAGGAAACTAGGGTTATATCTAATGAATATTTTAATTACAGAATATTTTAAGTACAGATTATTTGACATAGAGTTAAAGTGTAACATAACTGCCTTTGATAATGATGCACTGATCTCAGAGCGTAAAAAGCGAATGATGGCTTCAGTGTTCAAACTCCTGGCTTGCATACGAATCCTTTTTTTTAAGGGGCCAATAATATGGGAGTCACATGGGCAGATGTCGGAGCTGTACGGAGAATGAAAGAGAAATTATGAGCCCTTCCCATCAAAATATTCCCAGCAGGTGGAGGGTCTTCTTGGCCACAAGTGGCTTAGCGTTATACTGAAGCAGCACTACCACAGATGAAAGAGACACAGATGCGACATATAAGGTTAAAAAACGTGAAACAGCGCAAGGTCAATGCGACGGTAGCGCACAACGGTGAATGTATTGACTCGCAGAGAAATGTACTATTCAAAACTGTTGATTTTCAGCTCGGTTTGCTCGGTTTATTGGCGGTTACAGAATAGCACAAGTTATTTTAACGGAATTTACGAGCATAAATTAACAATGTAGAAGAAATAAACATATTCTATGAAAGAATTAAATTATTTATTAAATTAGAAACTGGCTAGAAACACAAAGCGTGCATTACAGTTTCATGCAAACAATAAAAATATAAATGAGAGCATACAAGTACATTAAAATATTATACAAACAATAAAATATTTAAAACTCTATAATAATATGTTTAAAAAGCTTCTGTTAAACATGCAGTTAAAACTTTTTTACCTGCAGAAAGTCAAAAATGATTTTATAATTCCCATCATAATTTATAATATGCAGAAATTTGATTACTTGTGAATAATTTTCAGCAATTTACGATGTTTTTTCAATCGTTTCTCGTTAGATAAATTCTCATTTTGCCACTTCACAACCGAAAATATTCGGCATGATGAATCAATAGTCCTAGCAAAGACTTTAAAACGATACCGCCATTGAACCAGCTAAAATTCTGGACTCGTTTAAAATTTTGGACAAATATAAATCTGACATTTGGCAAATATAAAATCGTATCTATTCTTTGTAAGAAAACAGTTTCGCATTTCATGCGGAACACACTGCCCATTTTTCTGTTGGGACTTAGAGGTGTTGTTGTCAGTACCAAAACCATTTAGCAAAATCAGCAGCGTTCATCTCGTTTGAAAGTGGTGCTTTCGTCAGTCATCTGTGTATTCGCACAATTTTTTTCGCCAAATATCCCGCCATATATGTCAATACATTTTCTTCCATCTACGGACAATAATGTAAGTCACATTTCCATGTATCCGTTTTAATAATCCATGGTTTGATTGAAATTATTAAATTGAATTTGCCATGCTAATATATGTTTATCTTATTTAAAGGAATCTACAATTTATTACCACTTCACATGTTTTTTGGAAATCTATTAAATGAGAGTTCAGGGTTTTTTTTTAACCTAGTATTTGTGCATTTCGCACCAGCACAAAATGTACCAACTTTTTAAATATTTCTGTATTTGCCATTTTTTAACTAACAAGAGAAAATTATCACCTTGCTAAGTGAAAACAAAGACAACAACTCTGCTTTGGAGTTACTGAATCAGACCCTTTCAAGCCATGGGTCTTAAAGACACAGACAGATTAAAGAAGGAGATCCGATTGTCCCACAGAAAGCCTAGAAAAACGGTGAAAGTCTCTCTTCCCGTTTCTTATTTTAACATTTGTTTATTTGTGTTTGTTTTCCTTTTTAAGAACTTTTCATTTCCTGTTTTCATTTCAAAGAGCTGGTCGTCTTATATATTTTATCCTCGAGTGTAGTTATTATTGTAGCTGCTATTGAAGATTGATCATTTTTTTAAATCTAAAAAATGATCAATCTTCAATAGCAGCCAAATTTCGTGACCAAGAGTAAATTTAAGTGAATATAAAGGTAATGTGAGATATTTAAATTTAATCCTTATCAATGTTTATTTTCAGTTGTTAAATTGTTTAATTTTAAATAAGTAATATTGGTTAAATTATTTAGCCTCTTCAAACAAGCCACAATAATTTAAAAATATCATTTCCAAATCACAAAATATCTTGAAATTGAACCCGAAAACGTTCGTTTTTTTAAAAATTTATTATTCATTATCTATTATCATTCATTATCATTTATCATTCAAGTATCATTTATTATTTAAAAATTAACATCACCTAGACACAGATAATTTTTATTTTTATTTTTTTATTTTAATTTAACCAATATAATTTAATAACAATTATACAATTTAAAGGTTATTAACTACATAAAAATAACCATGGTTTGGGTTTAAGTGAATATAATAAACGGACAGCAGTTTTTTTTTGTTTTTTTTTTTTGCAGATTCGCGCACCACCGTCGTTCTCACATCGCTTGTTTTATCCGGTTGCCATTCAGACGACACATCTGTGTCTCTTTCATCTGTGGCACTATCCTATTCATGCGTTCTCTCGGCGCTTTGTTTTCGATGGCTCGTTTCATCTTCAGCGTTAAAGTATAGTGGCTAGAAGAATAGTGTGGCAGCGAGCGTTCAAATCTGATTCCTCGAATGATGATGCCGCCAGATGGCAGCTACATCAACATAGTAGCTAAACATCCAGAGCTTTACATCAATAAGGCTCCATTAATTTCTTCGTAAAACTTATAAATTTGATTTATTATTTCATTTTCATTCCAGAACATTAAGTAATATACCATTTTAAGAATATTTCGACCCCCCCCCTTTTTTTTTAATTTAGAGAAGATTTTGCAGTGTTTTTTAATTTCAAATGAATTTATTCTTTTTCAGTTATTTTAGAGAGAAATACACGGCCGTTTCACACACAGTTATTTTCTTTAGATAAGTTTTTCGATTTCTTCATCTGATTTTAGTTTTGGAATAAAATAGCACCCCTCCCCTCTTACTGTTGCATTTTAAAATTTCAAGAACCACTTTACTGTTTGCATTTCTCATTTATTTTTTTCTTTATGTAAAATCTAAGAAAATCAGAATAATTCTTAAGAATTCTTTTTTTTAAATAATAAAGTGCACTCAAAGCAGCTTTAAAAACAAATCTATTATATTTCTTACTTTTTTTTTAAATAATAAGAAAAAGTTTTTTTTTCAAACCTATTAACCTAAAATATCTGATAATTAAATATTTTATCATCACATAAAAAATAGTTTGGTTGTTAATCATAAATGTGATAAATGAATTTTATATGAAAAAAGACATTTTCTTTGATCTCTATGTATTTTTCAATATTGTGCATTTCACATATGAGGCCTTCTGAGTTAGAGGGGCGAACGCCTCATTTGTTGATTTCTTTTTCTCCTGAAGAGAATGAGTCCCGAGAAGGGACGAGTCAGATTGCGGATTGACGAATAGAGTCCCCAAAAATCAGCAGGATCTAGAAGATCCAATAGTTGGGGAAGACGGCCTTGTTAACGTCATCAAAGGAGACATCCAGGACATGGCGGGGTCTTCGAAACCTGAGGGGACCCTTAACAGCGAGTGGGTGGTCCAAGATACCAGAAACCAGGGTGTTTTCATGATTCTCCATCTTGGGTAGCATGTTCTTCATAAGAGTCTGGACAAAGGTGCGTATGTGGGTCATCCCCAGATCCTCATAGATAGAGTGATTGTTGGCAACTCTTCTGTCAAGTTAGGCAATGGACCGGAGAGCAACATTTTAGAAGGTCTGGAGATCCTTCCACCTAGATTTGCAAATAGAAGCCCAAGCAGGCATTCCATGAAGTAAGTTAGTACGAATCACAACCTTGTATATCAAGAGTTTGTTATCCACATCAAGAGCGCTGTTTCAACCCAGAAGTGCAATCAAACTGAACCTCGTTTTCTTTGCTTTGTTGGGCGCGTATTGGACTTGGTCGTTCCAATTTAGTTTGGAGTCGATCATGACACCAAGATATTTGTAGCTTTTTACCCACTCAAGTTTCTTACCAAATAAGAAGAGAGGCTTTGGAGGGTTTTTGCATTTGCGAGTGATAAACATGACCTTGCATTTTTTGACATTCAGCTTTAATCGCCACTTTGTGAACCAGCTCTCGCACTGATGTAAAGCTTTTTGTAGTCGAGTGATGACATGTGCTGGGTTTCGTGCCCAGGTCAGATGGACCCGTCGTCAGCAAATAAGTAAAGATTACACTTTGTAAACTTGGGAAAGTCATGGATAAAGAAGTTGAATAAGACTGGCCCCAAGACAGAGCCTTGGGGTACACCAGCATTAACATCGCAGGGTTCAGACTAGCACTCCCCAACCTTAACACGAAAAGTCCTCTTTGACAGGAAGGAGCGAACCAGAGCAATTAGGTCGTCAGGGAACCCGTAGGTAATCATTTTGTAAATGAGCCCATCATGCCAGACTTGATCAAAGGCCTTTTGGACATCGAGGAAAATGAGGCCACCAAACATAGAGAGGTTGAGAGGACCGTTTAAATCAGCAACGAGCCTCCATAACTGAAGCTGACAAGAGTAGCCTGGACGGAAGCCAAATTGCTCACTACGAATGAGGTTGTTTGCCTCGCATTAGTCATTGAACCTCTTGAGTATAGTGCGCTCAACGACCATGGAAAGCATGGGCAACAAGCTAATGGGCCTATAACTTGTGGGAAGAGCAGGATGCAGTCCAAGTTTAGGAATGGTGATGATGACTGAGCCCTTCCAGGCACTAGGGAAATGGCCGCTAAGCCAGCAGTCATTCCTGACCTTGGTGATGATGCAGATAACACTGGGAGGCAAATTCTTGAGAGCACTGTTGATAATGGTGTCGATGCCGGCTGCCTTTTTGCTTTTGAGGCGCTTTATGATGTCCCATATCTCAGGGGTGCCAATGACATCAGGAGAACCAAGAGCGTGCTGTGTGTGGTCATACCTATCACACACGTCTTTGACTTCACGAGTAATATTGACCAGATCATCCTCTTTGGGCGTAGAGAATTGGCTCTTCAGTGAATCGGCGATAATTTTTGCTTTGTCCTGGTCATTGCTAACGAAATCGCCACCCTCTGTAAGCAAAGGAGGAAGAACAATAGTCCTTTTGCTTTTAAGGGCCCTGACCATACTCCAGAGAGAGTTATCCTGGACGGACAGACTTTTAACTTTGTCGTTCCATCTTTGATTCCTTAAATCCTTAATCTGATCACTTACCTTGCGGGATAGCCTGTTGTACTTCGTCTTGAAGTGGAGAAATCTGGTACGCTGCCAAAGTCTTCTGAAGTGGTTTTTTTCGTGGATGAGTTGCCTGATGGAGGGAGGAAGTTCCAGTTGATCTGGCCGCTTGCAATCGACCGGACTAGCACTAGCATTTGTAGCCATCTTGATGGAGTGAGTGACCTTTTTGATATTTTCGTCAATGTCACTGCTGGTGACGGGATCCTGATAGGGAATGTTACTGTCGTTCATAAATTCTCTAAAAAAATTCCAGTCCTGCTTATAACGAAGGTTTATTCTCAGGTTGATATTTATCCCCTCAAAATTTAGTGCAACTGGTAGGTGATCAGATGATAAGGCATTTACTGTAAAAATATTGTAGGGTTTGAAAAACCCCTTGAGAACAGCAATGTCGAGCACGTCACTAGCGGGTGAGTGATCACAGTAGTATGTATCTTCAAGAGGGCCAATAACCGAAGTGTCAATCTGATCTACCATGTACCTATAAAGTACCAAAACACTTTGATTAGTGCATCTGGAGTTCCAGTGTGGGTGTTTCGCATTCAAATCACCCGCTATAACGACTGGAGTGGGCCCAGACAGTAGTTTATCTAAGTCGTGATGGTCTAACTGGTGCCTGGGTGGGTTGTATAGGGAAGTAAACTTCACCTCTCCAACATCAGCATCTTTGATGACAATGGAAACTGCTTCCATATTGACAAGGTTAGGTGTGACAATCTTAGTGTGATTAATACCTTTTTTGACAACAATAGCTACCCCACCAGAAGCTGATGAATTGTGAATAAGTTACAAGGTGTTATATAGAAAACAATAGCCAATTAAAAATTATTAACAAAATCATAAAAAGTTGGAACCGTTAAACAGGGATATGATTGGCTCGTCATCCTTGGTCGTCGTTTGCTGGTCATCCCCAGTTCGGGTATTTCTGCTATTGGTCAATTTTGGTAGGCTAATCAGTTTTCCAATGTCTCTCAGCTGGGTAACATCCACTGGGCCTCCATCACTGTTCAGAAGTCTTGCAGGGTCTTCACAGCTAATCTCATAGGACTCCAAAAAATTCAGGAGCCTTGGGTCTCTTGTGCTGTGCAGGATGTTGAAATCTTCGCGCTGGAAATCGTGTTTCTGGTCTAAGATGTGGTCCGCAAATCTAGAGATACCGTATTTTCCGTTCTTTATATACTACAGGTGTTCATTAATTCGTTTGAGCACAGCTCTCCGTGACTGCCCATAGTACACTGCCTCACATTTGGCGCACGGAAGTTTGTAAACACCTGGTCGATTTTCTGTTAGTATCGTATCTTTGGGGTTCCCCAATCGTCTGTGCTTCTGTAGCCTATCCCTAGACCAAATTCTTTAGCTATCTTGTCCTTTCCTCTATTTAGTTTACGGTTATACGGTAATATCACTCTTGTCTCCGTTTTTTTAATTGTATTTAGTGTGGTGATTTCTTTCACTGCTAACTTACGTTTTATCTTCATTGTGATGCTGTCAACTATCGTTTCTTGGAATCCATTTTGTGTGGCAAATTCTTTTATAGTTTTGATTTCTTTCCTCTTGTTTTCAGCATTCAGAGGAATCGTATGGGCTCTGTACACCAAGTGCCTAAAGGCCGCGAGTTTGTGTTGGTGGCAGTGATTGGAGTTGTTTTTAATATAATTAGCTACGAAATTCTTTTTCCGGTAGATGTCGAAGTCCAGTTTTTGGTCATTCCGGGATATCTTGAGGTCCAAGAAAGGAAGGCTGCCATTGTCTTCTAATTCAATGGTGAAGTTGATATTCTGGCACAATTTATGTTTTCTTCGGCGTTAAAAATTGTAAAGATATCATCGACATAGCAACCCACACACTAGGGAAATATCTAAATTCGGATATGGCACGATTTTCCAACTTCCTTACATAAATATTGGCGATGAATGGACTGATGCTGCTCCCCATTGGGGTGCCATCTGTCATCTTGTATCATCTGTTGTTGAACACAAATACGTTGTTGAACACAATAAGCCTAATCACACGTATGACATCCATCACTACCCCCAAAGGCCTCATCGTATTCTCGAGGACATCCACGGCTTTTCCCAGAGGTATACTCGGGTACAGTGATTCAATGTCATAGGAGACCAACACATCGTCGCTATTCAACCGCGTATTGTTCAGTTTTTGGCACAGCTCCAAAGAATTTTTAACTGAGAAATCATGTCCATCTAGCATAAGCTTAAGTAAATAATTTTCCAAAATATACCTGGCCAGGGGGGTCCGTTGGTGAGTCAATGTTGTTCACAATGGGTCTCCATTTGCTGCCTTCTTTGTGGGTTTTTGGAAGGCAATATAGACGTGGGGGCATCGGATTGGTGGGGATCAGTTCACTGGGTTTTTTGTCTTTGAAGATATATACACATTTTTTAATGCAGTCCTTTGTATCCGTGATTAACTTAGTTAACTGATTGTTTGGTAGTTCTTGGTAAGGGCCAACATCTAACATTTCTTGGATTTCTTGAAAATATTTATCTTTATCCACAACTACCACATGGTTAGACTTATCGTCCTTTAGATAAAGCACGTTTTTCTCTTTTAGCTGTCTGGAGATCGATGTTAAGTTAGGGTGACCCTTGGGTCTCTTGTAGTTTAGGGCATTTTCTATTAACTTCTTTTGTAACTGGTTTCTTAGGTCGACATTCATACTAGGGTTTAGACAGGGATGTCGTTGCAAAGTAGCTGAAACAGAGTCAAGTAGGTCTTGTCTAGTAGTATCACACGCGAACTTTAACCCTTTTTCAAGATAATTCATTTCTTCAGGAGAAAAGGAGACTTGAGACTTGTTGATGAAAACATCTAACTTGTTAATTACTTTAGGTCTGCGTTATTATATCTGGTGGGCACATTGGTTAAGGAATGGAGTTTTTTATGTAGACCCTCATATTTTTTTTTAATCTTGTGACTGTTAACCCTATGGATCTTCCTCATAATGAATTTAAATTCTAAAGGCCAAAGGTGATCAGCAAGGTAAAGGTGGGTGTGATATAGTTTTAAATCCATCTTGCTTAACTTCGAAAATAAGTTATTGATAGAAAAGTTCAAAACGACCGTTTCATGCTGAGCGACACTTTCGGAGGAACTTTACATTTTACGTGCTGGATAGACTTCGGAAAAACCCCTTGTCTTTTACAACTTGTTAAGAACCAAATATCCGCTTTTAACGCTTTAACAATGTAACATAATTTGAAAAATTTCTTACTCACAATTGTTGGTCCTAAGCTTTCCAATTGGCACATGGTTTGTGGAACCTGGAGAACACTAAATAAATGGAGCCAGATACTGTGGACAGACGCGAAGATTTCAACATCCTGCACAGCACAAGAGGCCCAAGGCTCCTCCAGAATTTTTTGGAGTCCTAAGAGATCAGCTGTGAAGACCCTGTAAGACTTCTGAACAGTGATGGAGGCCCGTTACCCAGCTGAGAGACATTGGAAAACTGATTAGCCTACCAAAATTGACCAATAGCAGAAATACCAGAACTGGGGATGACCAGCAAACGACGACCAAGGATGACGAGCCAATCATATCCCTGTTTAACGGTTCCAACTTTTTATGATTTTGTTAATAATTTTTAATTGGCTATTGTTTTTTATATAACATCTTGTAACTTATTCACAATTCATCAGAATAGTCTGCCTACTCTGATCGAAGCTCTCCTGTATGCTGAAGAAGGCAGCTTCGCTGCCGAAATGTGCATCCATCGTCTGATTAAAAACCTTATGTGGATTAGTGGTTTCCTCTCTTTTATTCTAACGTCTGTCCACATTATCTGGCTCCATTTATATAGTATTCGAATCTGACGTTTAAATTCCTTATTAATTTTGGTAAGTTAATTCTTATTATTGCTAGAAGGATCTATCAAATACACAGGATAAACATATAGCCTTCCAGATTGCATAAGAGTCCTTGGACCACCATTGCGCTTAGACTTACCTTTCTTGACTATTTTAGTAGTCATTCCCCCCTGTGTAAAGACTACATAAATATTATTCTGAAGAACGCAAAACATGGTATTGGAACAGATGGCTTCAAAATAATCTGACCAATCACAGTTGGAAATAATATGCCTATATTTTGCCCAATCAACCTTCGAAAAATGAAATTAACACTAAGGGTTCAATTCACGTGTCATAAACAAGTCTAACAGATAAATAATACATATATATACTGGAGATGATCTTCCAAATATCAGGTACTGAATTTTTCATTGAAAACTGGAATTAAAAATTCTGCATCTGGATTCGAACCCATTGGTTTTGAACCTTGACAACATTCCTGTCCGGGTGTCTGCGATACCCTAATTGGTAGAGGCGTACCATGACAGTTGAGGTTCCTGGGTCGAATCCAGGTCGCAGAATTTTTTCTTCCATTTTTCATTGGAATACTCTTGTAACCTATAGATGGAAACACAGATGGAAAGAAGGCTTGTAACCTATAAATATGCTGCAGAGAGTCTTGCCCTAGCTACATCATTGCATCAATGTTTGCCGTTTAACAAGATAAGCGCACATCGAGCGTATGCGATACCAACCGTTATTACATGAGTTGATACCACTGTAGCTATGAATGTGTAAGAACCCTCTAATAAGATTTGTTTTTTTAACTACTTGATATAAACCAGTGTGTCTGTTTCCCTGTAGGATTTAAAATTATAATTTGATATTACGTGTTGCATTACGGAAAGTCAAAATTTACGAAATAATAAAAAACTGTTGACTTACTTTTGCTAAGTATCAATTCCCAATATTCTCCTATGAGTTCAGTCATTAGAAATGGTTCCACATGAACTTGCCCGGCAATTAAGGTCTTTAATAGCAGTCTTCTTGTTTCCTTTTCATCCTTTGTCAAGGTGGACAGTTTTTTCAAGAACTCTAACACTATGTACTTGTCTTCGCAATCAAGAATTAATGTGGTCAATGAAATAACCATATGCAGCAAATAATCAACGACAAACTGCTCATTTTGCTTATTGCTGTGATACAGCACGTTGATTTTCAGTTCCTTAAGATTCTTAAAACGAGTTATTAAGGAGCGAGACTGTTCACTGATTATTTAATTGTTTAATTCAAGTTCTTCGATGGTGTTCCATCCTGCCCAATCAGTTAGCGAAATCTTTATATTTTCACACTGCATTATCAAGTGAGGAAGTAGAATTTTGTTTTTAGAATTGAAATCGATGCAATTAAAATGTTCCACACGTGTTATATCTATTTTCTCTTTATCCTGTTTTTCTATCTTAAAATTTCCTCTAAATTCTAAGTAATTCCATTTTCTGATAAAAAATGATGAAGGAAAACATATTGAATCATGAATTTTACTTACATCAAAAGCAAAACACAGAATTTGAGAATTAACGATAGCATTAAAAAGTCATTAAACATAATCACATCAGTTGTATAGTTTTTGCTATATTTGAATGTTAATTTCAGTTGAATGATAGGTTTTTCTGATGTAATAAGTTCTGCAATAGAAGGCCCAATCAAATCGAAACTATTAACTTCTATTCCTATTATCGATAAGCTATGAACATTAACATTCTTCAAACAACTAATTTCTTTACTAAACATTTCCATTTCTTCTCTTGAGCAAGGGGCATGAAATTCTAATGAAAGTTTACTTAAACATATGTTCTGCAACAATTCCGATGAACTTTGAGGTGATTTCAAAAGACTCCTACATTGGTTTTGTATTGTCAGCTCTTCACACGTAAACCTGCCTTTCATTATTGATAAAGTTTTCATTTCGTCGATAATTAAGAATAATTTTTTCACTCGACAACCCTTGGGAATCCAGTCTATACCCTGATCTACAAAATCTGCGTTTAATTTCTATTCTCTAACTACATCTGGCTGATTCAGAATAGGTTCAATCCATTTCTTAAGAAACCTATCGGGAGCAGTACAATTAGTCTCTGATAGGTACATAGGAAAAAAATGTTTTAATGAAGCCGATATTTGCGTTGGAGGCGTAAGAACTTCAGCTAAAAGTAGTTGTAGAGAATAAGTGACACCAGATTCATTTCTTTCCAATAGACCTGTGATATCTTTATAGGGCCAGAGCGATTTGAAGAGTTTTGTGACTTCTGACTCGAATAATCCTGCCAAAAATTGAAACACAAGTTGATCCTCAGTCGGTCCTATCTTCGATCTGAGTAAATTGCAGATTTCGTTTGCCAAATCAGTTTTCTTTTTGGTAGAGAGATAAAATGCCGCCCAAAATTCTAAGAAACTTGAATGAAAAAGTTCGAAATGAGGTATCTCATCATGTTCGAGAAATAAAACAATTTTCGAAAGAAACCCCAAATCATAAATGTTGATGTCATTTACAATAAGTTCGTTAAGCATAAATGAGTGAGTCTTAGATTTCATTTTCTTTAAACATGAACCATCAAATGAAACTAATGGTTCACTGTATACTGTACGTCTGATGTCGTTCTTAACAAATATTTCAATTTCCATATTAACGCCTATCATCTTTTCTTTAGACAAACTTCTGTTTATTATATAATAGAAAAAGGTTTTGTACAATTGCGTCTTGGTTTTAACGCATTCGGTTTTATTAGCTTCTATGATGACTCCTAACACAAACAAATATAAAGGACAACGATATATGTCTTTGAGATGGATAGGGAATTCATCAATCTTCCTTTCCAATTCGTGCCCACAATCTATTTCTAAATACTTTTGAAGGAATTCTTTTGCCTAGATGTTCCTGTGACCGTGATCCACTTCTCCCATACTTTATTCTCATCATAACCTACGCTTCCCACAAATGCAAAGAATCAGTATCGTTATCTTTATTTGCGCTTTGTCGTGGCCAATAATGTAAACCAGATCGACAAGTGACGATAACTGTCATGTTAGGGTATATTTCACCCCTGAGCAAAGGTACAAGCTTCGATTGCGTGTCTTCTGTAGCCTCCTCCCATCCATCTAGTAGGAGTAACACTTCAATATTTCGGATTATTTTAGTAGCTTCGGCTTTAGAATTAAATTCTATGCGGCATTGTTTGTCGAAGTGGTACTCTAAACTCTCTTTGAATTGTTTAAGTGGAATATATAACACCAATCGAAAGAGTTCGCTCATGTATGCTTCTTGTTTGGACCAGTCAGAGAGCAATTTCAAGTGAAGTGTAGTCTTTCCAAAACCCGCTTGTGTTTCTATAAGAATTCGCGGGTAAATTTCGTTATTTTCCCTCTGACATATATTGTTGAGTTTAATGCTAGCACTTGACTCCCCTTCTTTTCCCTGTCTGTCTTTTTTCTTCATTTCCACTTCCACGAACAGATTTTCAAGCATCCAATTCTTCTTTTTCAACCATAAATACTTTAGCAATTGCATATCCTTATAATAATTTATTTGCTTGGTTCTAATTTCTTAAAAAAATGCTTTAAAATGTATTATCATTATAACTATATATTACTTTTATTAATCTATTGTAGTTATTCTAAAAAATTTAAACAGAGCAGCTATAATTAAAGACGGGCGTTTTTCGAGTTCAATAGCCAGACACCCATTTGGTGAAACATGGCCAAATATAAACTACATTCGCTAAGAGACACGGAATTTGATTTCTAAAGAAAAAATTAATGTCAGAATTTCCAGCTTTGGGAAAGGCGCCAAGACATTTAAAAGTAAATTAAAGGAGACTCCACGTAAAATGGCGTGGCGTATAACTGCCAGGATACATCTGGAAGAAGTAGGAAAATCCCGTCAGTTACTGCCAAGATAGCGAACGCACAACACAATACCTTTTTTGTGGCCACCTCGATACCCAGACCGTGTTTTTGTGCTTCCTTTCCGGCAAATGTGGGGGGAGCTAAAAACTCGAATAATATCCGCTATTCTTGAAGTACAAATATGCTTCACACGTATGGGAGGAATTTGATTATCGGCTACATGTGTGGCTATACACTACCCTATCAAATGTCAAGCGACAACCCTGATTTGGATGAAAATTGGGCATTCTTTTGCAATTTCACTATTGGCATTCTTCTCCGCACTACATAACAGAGTATGCTATTATGAGATGATGCTTGCGTCAATGATGTAAGAATATCTCAAAGAAAACAGCTTTCAGACTTCCAAAGAGATACAATTGTTGGATGCCATTTCGCAAGCAAAACTGTTAGAGAGACGTCAACCCTCTTAAGCATCCCGAAATCGACCGTTCAAAACGTCATCCGGGCATGGAATAAGAAAGACACCACAAGTGTTCTGCCTGAAAGACCCAAGATCATGTCGGTTCAGAGACCAAAGGGCTCTTCGTAAAGGGGTCACTGCAAACCGCCCCACATCGCTTGATAGACTGACAAGATCGTTCAGAGTGTCGACGGGACAACTATGAGCACCCTGAGTGTTCGCCAGGAAATTGCATGCAATGGGTTTTTATGGCAGAGCGACACCCCACAAACCTCATATCAGCACCAGCAACGCAACGAGGAGATTGCAATGGTGCAAAGAGCGACGACATTGGACTCTGGATCAATAACGAATGGTTGAATGGAGTGATAAATTCCGATACCCATCTGGCAATCGGATGAACAGGTTTGGGTATGGCGAACCCCGGCGAACGTAATGTGCCAAGCTGTGTTGATCCCACGTTGAAGTTCGGCGGAGGGTCAGTGATGGTGTGGGGATGCTTTTCATGGTTTGGGTTGGGTGCAATCGTTTCTGTAGACGGACATCTAAACGCAGAGCGTCAGCAATGCATTCTGGACAACACAGCACTCCCATCTCTCTGACAGCACTTTGGCAATGGCCCGTTTCTGTTTCAGCAAGGGCGCTAGGCACATGGTTTGATGAAAAAGGGTTTCGAGAACTTGACTGGCCTGCACAGAGGTCCGATCTGTACCCCATCAAACATCTATGGGACGTGTTGGAACGTCGATTGCGCGCTTGTGCGGAACGCCCGAAATCCGTGAGCGAACTGTCCAAGACACTTATGGCAGAATGGCGAAAATTACCTGTGGAAACGTAACAAAAACTTGTGGACAGTATGCCTCAGAGAGTAGTAGCTATGAGTGTAGCAACGGTGGACCAACAAGATACTAAGATATGTATATTTTTCAGTGCTTCTATTAAAGTGATGGTGTCCCAGGACTTTTAATAGGGTAGTGTATGTGCATCTTTATTTTTTAAAACTAGATAGATTTTTGAAATGTGATGAACCTTTCTATTACACCCTGTAGATCGACGAAATTATAAGTGTACCTTAGGAATATTGGAATGTCCCGTAAAAATATGCATGTCTTTTCTTTAAATTTCGATATAATTGTTAGTTTACTAAAGAACATACAGGGTGACAGTTATTGAGCTATGTGGGAAAAAAAAATTAACATTAGAACAGTTGGCGAGATTTAGTTAAAACTTGGCGGTTAAATGCAGGGCATGTTGGGATTTTTTTGAGCATGCGCAGTCGTATTGTTGTTGTTCATTTTTAACTAAAAATGATCTCATTCCTATTATCCAAAGTGACCCAGATTTCGAAAAGATATGGTTGATGCAAGACGGAGCATGACCCCATCGGACCAATAGAATGTCTGAAGTCTTGGAAGAGCACTTTGAAGAGCACATTTTGGCTTTGGGATACCCAGAGGCCACTGAAATGGGAATCGCTTGACCGCCATATTCTCCTGATCTCAACCCTTATGGCTCATTTTTACCCAAAGACAAAGTTTACCCAAATAACCCCGAAAGCATCGATGTCTTGACTCTTCAGCGAGTTTTGCAGAATATTGCGCTTCGTCTGCGCCACATCATAGCCATTGATGGCAAGCATATCGAACATGTCATAAACTAAATCTCAATATATCTAGTTACTTTTAACATTTGAATAAAATTTTTGAACTCATTTTTGAAATCACTTTCTTATAGCTCAGTAATAGTCACCTTGTAGTATGATTTGTATTGTACGGGTTCGGCATGGGACGGAGTACGAAATTTGCCAGTGAACACCAAGAAAAAAATTATAACACAAAAACCGCGAAAAAGGAGAGAGATTGGTACATTAATTGGAAAGTCCATAATCGTCGTCCATAATTTCCCGAGTGATCCCGACGGTTATGGCAAGCATCCTTATATGGGAAGGTCTCTGATTTCTGCAAGACACAAATCTGTCATCATCTCAATGATGTCTGCCACTACTGCAGCAACTTCTTTCAGCATCAGGTTATCCCTCAAGTATCAACTAGAATAACACAAGCAGTAAGTCACGCTTCCAAGAATCAGGTTTACCTGAAAATAAAGTCAAAGCCAATTTTAACAAGGAAGCATAAAGAGACTAAATTGACCTTTGTAAAGTTATAAGCCGGAAAATGCGATATGTTGCATCATATTTTTAGTGACGATAAAAAAGTTAATCTAGACGGTGTCCGATTGTATCGGATTCTATTCTTGAGACAGACAAAGGATTATATTTCGAGACGTATACAAAAAGGACCGTTTTGTTTTGGGCGGCTTTCTTTGCACAGGTAAAATCGAGTGTTGCTTGCGCAAAACAAGGTAGACTACAATAAAGACATTTTAGGGGATTGTCTGCCCGCTCGGTGGCTGAGAGCGTTAAGGCGTAGGCTTTGTCGCTTTCGAAACCAGCAAGTCGCATCCCGCTAGGGCATTGATGTCCCCTTTTCATTGAGATTCTAAAGACTAAAGTGATGTCCCCTTTTCATTATCATCATTTATATCCATAAAAATGATGAAGCTAAGGGAAAACCAACGTATTACACTCTTCCCTAGAAAACTGTGAATGGAGACCCTTTCTCCACACAGTTACCAAAAGTCTAATTCAATTTGAAGGCATTCAACAACAACAGGGAATGCCTTCAACAAAAATTCAACAACAATTACCTATTACCATTAAAAGACAAATTGAATGACTCTGATATACCTATTATTTTTCTGTACGATAATTCACCGTGACTTGACAGAACAACAGCGGCTGCGTGATCACAGACTCCCAAGTTTGTACGTGCCAGCATGTTGTCTGGATCTCAGTCTGATTTAGATTCTATGGACTAAAGTGATACAAACCGTCAAGCAGTTTACTACAATAAATGACTTGAAAAATACAATTAAACAGGCATGGGATGATATATCTTTTGAAAAATACAAAACCTAGCTAAGCCAATGAGCAGCCGTCTCATCAACGTGATCCGTTTAAATGTCAAACAAGCCAGATATAATCTACTTCGATTTAAGCGTTTTAGCTCATAAAAAGCGTAATTTGTTGTTTTGTTTCGGTGGTCTTATAATTTTGTCCACCTACTTCTATTGAACTGTTTCGATAAACAACATTCCTTATCTCAGCTTTTTTTGCAATGATTATTTCTTTTCTAACAACACCTGTCTGATGTTTACTAATCGTATTATATTCAAAATATTTATACAAAGTGAGGCAATTAATAAACGAGACTGAAACAATTTAACAAATACAAGACATCTTTGTGGCAAAAGTGTTTACAGCTTTTTTCGATGAATAAAACGTAATTTTCGATCGTTAAAATAATTTTTTATATCAATAAACTATAGTTTCTTTTAAGAAAATGTAGTTTCATATTAAAAAATAAACATTCACATCAATAAAATAATAGTTCACATCAAAAGAATAATTTTTCAAGTCAATAAAATAATTTTTCAGTTCAAAAAATGTAAACGTAAGATCGTAGTTCGCTGATTATCATTAATGTAAGGGTTGCTACAAGGAGTCTGTATCAACAATGACATAAATTAAGTATTGTATTAAGTTGCCAAGTTTTTGTTAGCATTTGTTATTCGTTATTTCGTTGACATTTTATAGTAAATGTTTAATATAATTGCCACTAGATGACGATAACTTCTCTACGGTCAACTTGATAGATCATGTGGATGAAGAACGCTACAACTTCTACAGCAATAATTTAACTATTACTATAGTTATATTATCCATATTTTACAGTATGTTTTTAACAAATTCATAAAAAAATTAGGTCAATGTTGATTAAGACTCCTTGTAGCAACCTTTTCATTAATAATAATCAGCGAACTACGATCTTAGGTTTTATTGAAATGAATTTACATGTTTTTGAAGTGAAAAATTATTTTATTGATGTGAACTATTATTTTATAGATGTGAATGTTTATTTTTTAATATGAAACTACATTTTTTTGAACGAAACTATATATTGATATGAAAAATTATTTTAATGATCGAAAATTACGTTTTATTCATTGAAAAAAGCTGTAATATTTTTCTAAGTTTTACCTTCAGAGGCTAGACAGTTATTGCAGCGTTCTTACAAGTTTTGGAAGCATGCTTTAAAGTCCCCTGTCTTAAACCTTTTAAGTTCGGGTGTACCGAAGATTCTTTTTCATGTCCTCTAGATTCTCAAATCTGTGTCCTTTCAGACTTGTTTTCACATTTGGGAAGAGGAATAGGTCTTTTCAGGTATAAGTCTGGTGGAGACAAATCTGGGGAATAGGGAGGTGATAAAGCTTCACATTTCCGTTACTGGCTAAGACCTCCTTCACAATCACTGCTGTGTGCATCAGGCATTATCGTACAGTAAGAACCAACTCCCTTTTGCATGAAATTGTGGCCGTACTCGATGAATTCACTTAATCATTTGCTGCAAAATCTCCCTTGTTGTCCAGCCAAAAAAAACTCCTCATGGATAATGTCAGTGCTGTCATAGAAATTGATGAGCACTACTTTTGTTACTCACTTTTGGAACGAGAATTTTTGTTTTCGCGGGGATGTTGGAGACCGCCATTCCATGCTCTGTCGTTTTGCTTCGGGGTCATATTGATAGCACCAATCCAGAAGTTGAATCCAGAAAGTTCGGGCTGGCATCTCCGGCCACGATGAATTCCGAGCAAGCATCTACCCAGTTTCCTATTTGCTTATCTGTTCAGAAATGGCACAAACCGAGCACACAGTTTACTTTTGCCCAAATCGTGTGTCAATAACAGGTGAATTGTTTCTCGGTTAATGTTTAAGATTTCTTCCGTCATTTTCAGATCCATTCACCGATCACTTAACAAAAGTTCTCTCACTTTCTCGATCAGTCTTCGGACATCCAGTGTGATCTTCGACATTCAGCTTTTCCCGGTCATCACGAAATCTAGGGAACCATTCAGAAATACGTCCACGAAATAGTGCATCTTCATAACACACTTTCTTTATCGACTTTTAAGTTTCCGTAGATATTTATCCAAGTTATAAACAGAACTTAAGTTTTTCTGCCACCCCTAAAGGTATGTACACTTTTGTAAACACCCTGTAGAACACAATGGCCTTACCTTCTATGTTCTTGTCAGGTGTGCTAAAGGGATGAAAGTTTGAAAATTTTAAATTATTAGATAAATGGAGTTAAAAAGGTTCACCAGAAACTAATGTAATAACCAAAAATAAAAAGAGAAAACACTTTTCCACAAATATATTTATGTGCATTCATCGGCGTAAATACAGAAAGAGATGTGTATATACAGGGTGCTTTTGAAAAGGATATCGTGAGATACCTAGCGATGTTCTGCACCTTAAAATAAATACCAGTTCCCTCATAGTTTTGTCGACACTGCATTCCTTAAACGAGTAAACATCTCGTGAAGTTTGGTTAATTCCGCCCATAATGTACACAAAAACGCATGACAAAAAGTAAACACCATTATATAAGTGTATCATTATCTACTGTAGCGTCCCGCCACCCCCACAATAATAGTTAGTGTTACCTCGCTTCCGCGTCAGGTGTCGTGGTGAAGAAAGCTAGGGTTCGGGACCGAAATAAAATGGAATAAGTCAAATTGAGATTGTGGTATTTGGTTCAATGCAGCTCGATTTATACATAATAAAACGTTTAATGTCTATTTCAGTTATACTATATCCTAGATTCTGCATATGCTAATTAATTACGGGGCCCCAATGCTAAACTTAAAATTCCTTAACTTAATGATAAGTAACCAGATGCATCAAAAGTATCGTTTCTGCATGCAATTACTGGCACTCCTGATCGTGTTGTAAATTTATCCATACATGTCGGAAACTGTAACTACTTAAATGAGCGTGTTACTGCCTTGGCTCCGCTGGGTGATAAGCACGAGCACTTAAGTACCGCAAACCAAATATTCCAAACACTTACGCTCTTACGCGCATGGCGCCTCCTTTCATTGACGAGAAGGAGGTGGTGCTGGAACCCCTTTTGGGTAGTACAGTGCTCCATATCTCTCCAGCCACTGTAGAGCCCGAGTGCTGGTCGTATGCGTAGGCGTATTTGCTTTGCCATTAGGCATACGCTAACCTTGTCACTCTATGACACGATTCTCATTATAAGAAAATCCATTTACATAACTGCATGGTTATAATTACATGGCAGGGTGCGTACTAGACTTAACTATATGCTAGATCAGTAATCATAAAACATTACAGAGACTCTTCTTTAAAATTAAAAGTCTATTGGGAGCGGCACTATAGTTCCACGCGTAAGAACAACACTGTAAAACAGTCTTTCTTTCGTAAATGCCAAAGGCGGGAGGACGAATGGCACCATCGGGTTTCATGACGAGTATATCTTTCGAAGTTCTGTTCTCCGCGTTATTAATATAATAAAAGTCACTCACCAAAATATTCACTATTTGTTTTCGGTTACCGCCACTATTTTAGCGTCCGTCTTGCATTCCAAACCCAGGTTCCCATGTCCACTTGTAACCGCAACGTCTTTGGCCGCCGGCTCGCTCACAGCTCCAGAGGATCACGCCTCGACATCATTCGAATATGAATACTAATTCAACCTTTATACGTCTGGCTGCATTACTATTCACCGTTGCTCATCATCAAACCAATTAAACGATAATAAAACAACAAGAACTAATTATTAACATATAAAATCATTGATTCAATTTACCGGGCCTCATTTCGAATGCGAGCCATTTAATAACACAATGTCCGCGGTACGTCCGTACCACACAGATTTTTTTAACCAAAAAAACGAATAACTTTTAAACAAACAGATATTAAAATCACGCATCCAAATTTCTCCAAAAGCGATCGCAACAATCCTCTCCCGGAGGCTGGGCAATCTTCTTAGAAAACATCGAAACAATTGCCTTCCAACAGAGGACTGATTACGATCGCTCACGAAACTAACAATTACCCTTTTAAACAACTACACGCAACGCAACACACTTGTATATTACTTTATAGCAAAACAAAACTCCTATAGTAAACAACACTCATTTATTAAGACGAACGAAACAAAACGCATAATTCCCTCAACACAAACGCTGAATTTCAAAAATTCACTCTCTCTCCTTATATTCCCCCATCGGACATACCTGACGAACCTTTAATTGGGACGTCACACAACCATCTATTTTTCGTCACCATGTATATACAGAGTGTAACAGTCAAAGTGTTGAAAACTTATAATACTTATACAAGTGATCATAATAAGCATTTATATCCTATAAACCTGGAAATACATAATTGATGAGTTACAGAAGTGGACGTGGCTCATTCGCACGCTTACTATCTAACCCTGCTACCCACTCCACTTGTGAACGAATGGTTTCAACCAACGTGAGCAATCGTGTACTTTAGCTATGAGCATGCAAATTAACTTCAAATTGCCAGACTTCTTAGAAGATGTATCTCTGGACACCCGTCGCAACATGTGGTTTCAGCATGATGGTACGATACCTCATTTTGCGCACGCTGTCCGGGACTATCTTGGCGAAACATTTGGTGAACGATGGATTGGGCGAGGAGGTTTAGTGGTGTGGCCACGAAGGTCACCGGATTTAAACCCACGGAATTTCTCTTTGTGGGGACATTTAAAAGAGCATCGTTTATGAAACTCCGGTGGAGTCCGAAGCGGATCTTGTAGCACGTTTGGTGGCAGCCGCTGAAGACATAAATGACACTCCAGTGCTACTCGAGAGAGTGTACAACAACTTACACCGCAGATGCCAAACATGTACTAAGGTTGGACGGCGCCAGCTTGAACAGCTACTGTAACTGCAATATTATTAAAATGCTTATTATAATCACTTGTATAAGTACTATAAGTTTGTAACCTTTTGATGTTACACACTGTGTATGAAATAGACTGACTTTATGTTTCTTTGTTTGCATGTGTGAACAATCAGCCCGTCGTGTTTGCGTCAACAATCGACTGGTGGTGTTTGTATGTTGCATTAAGTATGGTTAATGAAATTAATACATGCCAAAGTCGACGAAAAATACAGGCCCCGTCACTTAAAAATCCCCTGACCATCTTAGTCCAAGCAACATTGTATACACTTCGTACAAGATCACCCCATAAATTCTCAATTGGATTGAGATCAGGACTGCATGCTGGCCATTCCAACACAGTCAGTCCTTGATCACAAAACCACTCTTGCGTTGACTTTGCACGGCGGATAGGTGCATTATCTTGTTGAAATACGATGTCTGGATCATTAGGTTCATCTCTAAATGGGAACAGGTAATTTACTATAATATCCTGATAATCGTCGGCTGTTGATTTCCCTTTGACAAACGCTAAGCTTGATTTTCCCTTTGCTGAAAAAGCAGCCCAAATCATCACGCTGCCTCCAC
>JAHWFO010057537.1:4036-41347 GCA_023313115.1 Rhysida immarginata | reverse complement strand
TCATCACGCTGCCTCCACCTTGGACACGTTTTCAAAGAATTTTTTCTGAGCGTCGAAGATCATGCCAGTAGAACTGTTTGCCATCAGGCCCATCCAGATTAAATTTTTTTTCATCACTGAAGATGGTATGGTTCCACATTTCACTATTTCCAATATACCGTTTTGCAAATGCCAATCTGTCTTTCATATATTTTGAAGTTAACTTTGGCTTTAACTTCGTTTTCGTATACACGCGGTTTTTGGATGCATGGACTAAATGGCGTGTTGTTCTAGGTGAAACAAGAAGATTTAGAGATGAAGTGATGCTTGATGATGTTGAGCCCGTATCTGATGCCATTCGAAGGATAGTACCTTTATCTCTTTCTGACACCTTACTGGGTCTTCCAGCACGGCAAACTTTTCCATACTTCTCAGGATTTTTAGAAAATTATGCACAACAGTCTTTGATCTGTTAATTAATGCTGCAATCTCCCTTTCGCTTTTCCCACAGTTATCATAGGCAATAATTTGAGCTTGCTGTTTGTCACTTAACTTTGTACCACGTCCCATTGTTTGTTTGCAGTCAAGTCACATTGATTCTCTTATTTATTATCAAAGCAACCTGCAGAAAAATAAAGAACCAGACATGCAAATTTTTATGGAAACATACATTATTTTCAGGATGGTCCTAAAATTTTGTCCACTGCTTTCTATAGATATTAATCAAAAACTGAATTTTGTCATTACTTTTTTTACTTTTTTATTTCCTTTCACAAAAAAACTAATTTATACGTTAAAAACAGAAAAAAATAAAAAAATTAAATAAAAATATCTTGTGTTTTGTATTTCGACTGGTCTTATAATTATGTCCAGCACTGTATGTAAAGTTAAGCCTCAAAAGTCATGGGACAACACTGATTTGCATGAAAATGGGTCATTCCTATGCAATTTCACTCTTGGCATTCTTCCCACACTACAGAACAGAGAGTATGCTATTATGAGACGATGCTTGCGTGAATGCTGTAAGAATGCCTCAAAGAAAAGAGCTTTCAGACTTCCAAAGAAGTACAATTCTGGGGGGCCATCTCGCAGATAAAACCCACCTAAACATCCCGAAAGCGACCGTTCACAACGTCATCCGGGCCTGGAAAGAGAAAGGCACCACAAGTGTTCCGCCTAAGACCCAAGATCATGTCGGCCAGAGTCCAAAGGGCTCTGTGTAAAGTGGTCACTGCAGACCGTCATACATCGCTCGATGGACTGACAAGATTATTCATAGAGTCGACGGTAACAACTGTGAGCACTTTGACTGTTCGCAGGGAACTGCATGCAATGGGTTTTTATGGCAAAGCGGCAGCCCCCAAACCTCACATCAGCACCAGCAACGCAGCGAGGAGATTGCAATGGTGCAAAGAGCGAAAACATTGGAGTCTGGATCAATGGCGAATGGTTGAATGGAGTGTTGAGTCCCGTTACACCATCTGGTAGTCGGATGAACGGGTTTCGGTATGGCGACGCGTCCGCAATTCATACCCCTTCAGCACGATAACGCACATTGCCATAAAGCAAGGGCTGTAGGCACATAGTTTGATGAAAAGAACTTGACTGGTCTGCACAGGGCCCCATCGGGCATCTGTGGGACGTGTTGGAACGTCGATTAGGCACTTGTGCGGAACGCCCGAAATCCGTGATCGAACTGTCCAAGACAGAATGGCGTGATGATAATTTAACCCATCGAAACGTATCAAAAACTTGTGGACCGTATGCCCCAGAGAGTGGAAGCTGTGATAGCAATAAATGGTGGGCCAATAACATATTAAAATATATATATTTTTGAGTGTTTCTTTTAAAGTGATGCTGTCCCATGACTTTTGATAGGGTAGTGTATATATTAAGTTAACTTTATATAACTTACCTTGAAGAAAGCCAATCAGTGAGAGAGAAAAGAGCGAGGTAGCGGAAAGAGTGCAGAGATGATTTGATTGGATGTTGAAAAGAAAAGAGGGGTAGAGAAGAGAAATGCGGGATTGAAGAGAGAGGGAGAGAGAGAGGGCGAGATTAAGTGCCGTTAATTGGACGAGAGAGAACGGAAGAGTTTGGTGGAGCAATGGATATGGTCATGAAAACTATTTCAGAAGAGATACGTTGTGGACAACGCGATCGAAGAACATTCCAGCTGAGAAATTCCCGAACGTTTTGAGGACTGGCGTTAACCGCGGCAAAGGCGCTTAGGACGGAAGGAGGTAAGTGAAACTGATATTGTTTTAAACACCTCGGAAAATTTCCGTTCCTTTGTGCCCGGCTATTGTCGTGGTTCCGTGACGTGCAGAAAGCCACAACAGGAAGCGGAGCAAGGCGTTATCCCGTCTACTGGCTATTTCATGAAGAATATTGAGTTAAAATATTGAGTTAGGCGGTGGTTCCCTGTTAAGCGATGGATTGTCTCTAAATGGCGTATTGGAATCGAATAGCAACTGCGGAATAGACCCTTTCGTAGTAAGGAGCACGACGTCACTGGCGCATGCGCAATTCTGCCTCCGGAGGGCAAAGCGCAGAGAAAGATTGGATAACGAATGCATCGTAAGAGCAAGAGTTATGTCTAACAAAGAGAAAAGCTGTTTGTGTTTGAAGAGAAAGATTTAATAAAAGTAAAGAAGGCCGATCTTCATCTATTAGCAGGGCAAAACAAATTAGACATTCAAAAAAATCCACAAAAATGATTCTAATTTTTAAAATATTGGAGCTACAAAAAGAAAACGTGACTACAACCAGGGAGTAGAGAGTAGATAATGCTGCAACAGATAATGTTGCTGTCATTCATCTCCAGATAGGAGTTGGTCGTGGCCTAGTTGTTACATTGATCAATTCGCTGTTTAGTGAAGTTAAGGAACCTTTGGCGCGGCCAGTAATTGGTTGTGTGACGGCCCTTATTTCATTAAATGACAGCCCTCAGTTCACTCAAGCCAGTGGCTTGATGGACTTGTTGCTGGGCGAGATAGTTTTTGGGGCTCAGCATCGAAGTGCCATGGTGCCTTCAGCAGCTGGGGGGATCGCCACTGGCTGGACCCCTATCAGTGATTTCTATCTTTGTACCTCGTGATTCGGAGGGCACGTAAAGCTGTCGGTCCCGGCTGCTACTGTCATCTCGTACTAGGATGGCGAAAAATTCCCTCGTAGGAATAGGCGCCAAAGATCATCACTCAAGCAATGATCTACCCTCTGTACCTGAAGAAGAACTCTCCAGATAGTAGTTTTCTGATCACTGGGTACGTTATGAAATACTCAATGATCAGAAATTAAATAATCTGCCTAAACATTTATATACCATGTGTTTCCAAAGTTCCCGAACTGCCCCTTCTGTAAGTGGGAAGACCTAACCTATGACAGCAAGAGTACTGTTCGGCCAACCACTATAATAAACCATGTGCTGAAATAAATTACATAAAATCAGTTTTACGTAGTGGCAAAGTTTATTTTATTTTTACATTCCCAAAGGAAACAGTACATGTAGGTTACACCATTTCCTCAAAGTGTTCACTGTTCAACTCTTGGCAATATACTAGTCGGTGCTCAAACGCACTGCAGGCATTGATTAGGATTGCCTGAGGAATACTGTATTTCATTTGTTTGTTTTCACGCAATAAACGCTTTCTAAACTGTTACTGTACAGGTATAAGCTTAATAGCCGGGTACTAACTGAGCGAGCAGCCTCGCGAGGCAGCCTTGGTTTCAAGGAAACTGCCCAAACGGTTGCCTCGCGAGGCAAGCTCGAGTCACAAGCCGGCCGAGCATTATATTCTCTCAGTTCAGACCGCACATACGTATAGCTGTTGCAGCTTCTGCGTTTATATTAGTTCATCTTGTAATAAAGAGGAGAAACAATCTAAGTGTTTTTGGGCAGAAAAATCCATGAATACAGATTGCAACATGGGAAGAAATTATTTGAAGAATTGTGTTTTGATGAAAAAAAAAAATTTACACGGATGTCCGAGACTAAATTTGAAATACTCTACTCACTTGTAATTGCCACAATACATAAGAAAGATACAAATTTTATTACTCTCAGTTCATTTCCTGGCATATACTTCGCAATGCGTTTTCCCTTTGCTCTCTATTTGTATATTCTACGCACTGTAAATGCCAAACTCCATTAAAAAAACCATATAATTCGATGAGCTTTAAAACCTTCTTTCTCCAAAGCACGAGCGAGCGAGGCAAGATAGAACCGTCTTGAGTGCGCGGGGCATTTGTTCTGAGGTGCCTTTCAGCATCGACAAAAACCGACTCGACATGGCTCGGGCGAGGGACGTCCTGACCGGCGGAGCATCTGCCTCGCGAGTACCGAGTTATTAACGTTTATCGTAGGTTTTATAAATAAAACTTCTAGTATTTTTTACTTTAACCTTTTATTTCACTCTCATAGGTATTCGCGTATTTGCATTTTCGTAAAATAAATAGCGGGATTCGTAACGACTGGGAGCATCCAATAATTGAAAAAAAGAGTTTGAGAGACAGTGGCTCCTGTCTACCAGCCCTTCAGCATACCTGCACAACAGTACGTTATGCAGGAAAGTCATCTCTTGCGTTTGGGAACTTTTGAAACAGACGGTATAGTTCCATAAGGCATTTGATAGAGCCGTTAAACATACTGATGCGCACGATTACAAATTTTTCAAGATGAGATAATCAGAATTTTGCTTTATAATAACTAGTTTAGTATAAAAGCAGTAATTAACAAGAAATTAAGCCTCCCGAGGAAGGTATAGGAAAGTAGCGGAAGCCCTGAGTTCATCTTTTTTTTTTTTTTAGCCGGCCAGGCGGACGAGAGGGCTAGGGCGTAGACTTTCTATTTGGTTTGTGTTTGTCCTGGGCTGCATACAGATAAAATTTGTGCTCGCAAAATGATCTTAGTAGTCGATGCCAAAATTTCTTGCTTACTTACTTTTCAAATCCGCTTATCCGTTAGACTACGTTCGCACTACGAAAGTAGTTACAAATTAAACTAGTTTCTTTTCTGGTTGCAGGTAAACCAGTTCTAATTAAACACTAGTTTTATTATCCTCCAGTTCGCACTGGAAATCCTCTTTAGAGGTGGAAATCCAGTTCCAGACACAACAAATACAGCGTGCCCTGGAATGATTAATGCTTCTTCATCGTTATTTATAGATGGCGCTTTTTTGTTTTCTAAATTTAGTTTCGCCATCTTTCCACTTTTCTTGATTTGTTTGAGATTGAAAACACTGTTGTTCGATAGCCTTTGTGTATTTTTTAATCAGTGATCGTATCGCTATTCGTGAAGACTTATGGGAAAACTACCCAGAAGTCTTTGCATGAAAAAGCACTCTTCAGCCCCAGATCCAGTTTGAGAAACTGGGGTTGGAAACCGCAGTTCCAGAGCCGAAAGAACTAGTTCTTCTTACACCCAGTTTTATTCGCACTTCACTAATAAAACTAGTACCTCTGATAGAACTAGTTTCTTTTAGCTAGTGCGAACGAGCCTTTAGGGTCGCGGAGGCAGCAGCCCTATGGAGGATATTCAGCGATCGCGATCTTCCGCCATCAGGCGCATGTCTTCCCTGGTAATACCCAAGCGACTCAAACCCAGATTCTCCATGTAGTCTCTACCACCGGCTTGGAAAATAACTGCCTAGGAAGACCAGTTTGCGGCATCCGTATCACGTGGCCATACCAGCGGAAGTGAGATCTCTCAATGCTGAGCAGTAACGGCGCAACACCTAAAGACTCCCTTATTGTGCTGCTGTGCACTCTATCTAGTAAGGTAACACCTGCTACACCTCTCAGAAATCTCATTTCAGCCGCTTGTACCCGCGATCGCACACTTTAGGTCGTTATCCAAGCCTCATAACCATAGGCGAGAATGGGGACAAAGATAGATTTGAAGACGGAGAGCTTGGCTTTGTTACCAGCTCGCATTTCGTTACCACGGATCGCCACAGTTCACGTCTGACACTACTTGCTGCACCCATCCGAGCATCCAATTCTTTCTCCTGCCGTCCATCACTCGTGAATGCAATCCCGAGATACTTGAATTTCACCACCTGTCTCAATGAGGCTCCCTAACATGGAGAGCGCACTGAGCAGGCTGTCTTGACAGGACCAGAACCTCAGTTTTAGCCACACTGATCTTCATCCCAGGTTCTTCACATTTGGCTGCAAACTGGTCTAGTGCATGCTGAAGGTTCGCGCGAGAAGACCCAAAGAGGACAAGGTCTTGTTGGGTTGGGGTCCCTGCTTGCAGGGGCTCCTGCCGACCGAGTCACGAGGACCAAATAGCTTGAAAGAAGCCACGATGAAACACCGTCTCCCCGGTCCTGAAATTCACGAACTAGGGGTGGTTTAATCTGCAAAAACTATACACCGCTCTTATCATGGCAAGTCAAAGGTTCTGGCTTCAATTGCTTTCACTGACAATTTTTGGAAATCTTTAATAATTAATGCATTCAAATAAGCCGTGTGTGCGAATGGACGCGTGTAGCTGTGTCGCTGAAGCGATGCGTGGAGCTTCGCCCAAGCGTTTAGAACTGCAGGGAGCGTGCAGGTGTCGAAAAGGTGACTCGGGGAATGGGTCCCGGATCCACATGGGCAGAGTGTCGTTTTTGTAACGAGCTTAAACCGCGCTAAATAGTCCAAGAAGGAACCGTGGCCTGTGATCATTTGAATTGTTCAAGGGTGCTAGCCGATTGTATCGGTCGAAACCCTCGGCAGAAACTGGTGAACCGGTCTCCCCTTTGTGGAGTTATCCCATTCCCTTTGCCATGTGTTAAATGCTTCCCTGTACAGAGAGCCCCTAAGATGGCTGACCGCCGCAATGCCGCCTTCTTTGCGGCCACATCAGCCAGCTCTTTGCCAGGGATGCCTGCATGTGATTTGACCCATCGTAGGGTTATGCTGCGTAAATCGACTACCTGCAGTAAAGCAGTCCTGGCAGCGATGGTTTGCTCGGAGGAACCTCTGTTGCTCGTTATTGCTCTAAGAGCCGCCAGCGAGTTTGACAACACCGTGGCCGACTTCACTGGCGCAAATTTAGATTGATTGAGCCACGTAAGGGTTTCCCTAATAGCCTGCACCTCTGATTGACGCCTTTTTGGGTGCGTGTTGATGGCCCTTTGGCCCCATATCTCCGCTCCGTACAGCAGCATGGGGTTGAGGATGTTGATCAACAGAGCTTTGCGTGCCCTGGTAGAAAGACCCCATTATTTTTCTGCGAATATAAATATTCTGGTTCCGTTCGTTGCCGCTCTTTTGCAGAGGTAGGAGATGTGGCCTTCCCAGCTTCCCCATGCATCCAGTAAAATACCAAGTTACTTGATGGAATCAGTACACTGCACTGATTTATTCCGTATAAGCACTTTTGCTGGTTTTTATAGGCAGCCAAATTTATCTGTATTGTAGTCCAGACTGCAGCTTGTCGCCCACCGCTCACATCGGATCCAGGCTCCGGTGAGAAGGAGTTGCAGCCGATGCACTGTGGGGGCGGACAGTACACCCCACTCCCCATAGGACAAGGTCATCAGCAACGTCTCCACCAAGCAGTCGCCCTCGCGAAAACGCTCATCGCCTCGGCTGCCTCTGTCTATCCAGTCCATAAAGATAATGCACAAAAGGGGCGACAGTGCGCACCCTTGGCGGGGTCCAACACCGACGGTAAACGGTTTTGACTTAATGCCTTTTATCCAGACACACATCTCAGAGCTTTCGTATAGAGAAATGATAGCAACTAGTAATTGCCCATCCACTCCATACTCTTCCAACACTTGCCAGACCTTCTCCCGAGGAACTCTGTCATATGCTTTTTCGATGTCCACAAAGCAAGGGTAGACCTCTTTTGCATACTCCCAGGGTTTCTCAAAGGTTTGCCTTAGAGCAAAAATGTGATCCGTCGTGCTTCAGCCAGATCGGAAACCACACTGCTCCCCGGACTATTTCCCGACTTCTCTTCTCCAGACACATAGCGTACACTTTCCCAGGAATGCTGAGCAAAGAGATGCTTCGATAGTTTTTGCAATCTAACCAATCTCCCTTTTTGAAGATAGGGATCACAATTCCTGTCTGTCATTGCTTAGGGGCCTGTCCAGATATCCAAGCAACCTGACACACTCGAGTCAGCCACAGGAAACCATCCTGATTTAAGGCCTTTAACATCTCGGACCGGATTTCATCATCACCTGCACCTTTGCCAGTCTTCAGGGACTTAATTGCCCATCTGACTTCTACTTCAGTGATACTACCGTGACTATTCTCCGCTCCAAAGTGCACCTCATGTGCCTCAGTTGTTGCTGTCACCGGATTAAGAAGAGATGCAAAGTATTTCTTCCACCTATGCAACACGCTCTCCTCCGTTTTTAGAAGTCTGCCATCTGAACTCTTAATGGTTTGTGATGAAAGAGACTTCTTTCCACAGAGGAGGCGCACGATCTGCCAGAATACGTTGTTTGCCGAACCACAGTCTGCCTCTAATTTCTCCCCGAACTTCTCCCAGGCCTTTACTTTAGCTGTTGATACTGTCTTTGCTGCTGCTTTTTGCGCCTCAGTGTACCGCACTCGACTCAGCATAAGCCAAAATTTCTAACAAAACCAATCTTCAATTTTTTTTTATTCTTGCATCTGCACTTTTTAATCGTCCTATTTTTTCAATTAAAATAGATTTTTTCGAACCTTGTATTTAGAAAATATAAAATAACCCTATCTTCCTTCACCACGATATATTACACCATATATGTTGCCATAAATTTCTTAAGACCAAGTGATTGCCACCCCCACAACTCCGATCCTATTGGGACAATTTTGTCCAATCCTTCCAGTAATGTTGACCTTGCTTAGAGAAATCTGCATACCGAATTTCACTCTTTTATATGCATAAATACGCGTAGACCTTTTGGTCCCCTCTAATTTTAGCCGCCGAAACTCCGTCCCCAGTGGGCCAATCAAAACCAAATTAAATAGTGAATGTTCACATGCCCATAGTAAGCGAGATTTGAATTTCAACCCTCTACGTCAAAAAGTGCAAAAATTATGAAGGGGACCGATGGACGGACAGACAGACGGACATAGTGAAAACAATAAGTAGCTTCATTCTTCCACTACTTAATAATACATTTAAAGAATAAAAATATTTTTGCCAGTATTATTTTCTTTTACTCACAACGGTTACCGCCGTTGCAAAATTATAAGAACACCCCTCTCAGTACCGATAAAATCTTCTTTGTGGAGTGCTAAATTAAACAGCCGTGTAGGCAGGTTGTCTACTAGTTTTTGCAGCACAGTCTCATTGATTTCCTCCCATGCAGCAATGATGAACGTCTTCAGGTCTGCAATATTGCTAAACTGCTTTACATTTTCGTATACACGCCTATAGAGAATACCCCACATGTTTTCCTTAGGATTAATGTCTGGAGACCATGCAGGCCAGTTCATCTTATGCACACGGTTGTCTAAAAACCATTGCCAAGTCGACTTTGCCACATGCATGGAAGTACTATCTTGTTGGAAGGTCCAAAAAAGTCCTCCAATTCGTTCCCCAAACGGCAACAAGTGTTCATGAAGCAGTATTAAGTAATCTCTGGCATTCATTCGCCCAGTGGGAAAAGCAAGTTTTTGTTTTGCCATTATAGCCAAACCCACCTCAAACCATCAATGAGCCACCTCCTTGTTGTCTCTTTGAAAAGAACTGTTCCGGCTCTCTTACGCCATGCCAGTAGCAGGAAAATCCGCCCGGTCCATCGAAATTAAATTTTTTTTTCATCGCTGAACACAACTTGACGCCACTGATTGCCCCAGTTGAAATGTTCCCTTGCCCAGTTCAGCGTCTTGTTCTTGTAGTGCGCTTGAAGTCGTGGCCACACTTTCCTCTTTCTGTAATGAAGATTGGTTGTCCGACGGATGGCATGGGACTGTGTGGGCTTGTAAACCTGAATGTTTGGATCACTGGCTGACTTCTGTAGTGATGTTCCACCCGCCTTCAGCTTGCGGGCAGTGTTGCGCAGCTGCCTGTGGTTGATCTTCCGTGGTCGTCCTGTTGCCTTCTTCGTATTGTACAGCTTACCAACTTTAGAAAATTTGACAACACTGTCACCGAGCGTCTCAACATTTTCGCAATCGCTCTCATCGACAATCCTTGGTCTTTGTATGCTGTTATTTGTCCTCTTTCATGTTCTGTTAAGGCTTTTTTTGCGAAACATGAATTGCTGATAATTGTTTCGTTTTTAATATCTATGACACATTCTGAGTTTAGATATTTAAATCCAGAACACCTACACTCAACTTGAGAGGTTTGTTCTTATAATTTTGCAACGGAAGTAACCATAAATTTTTATAATTTTTTTTTTCACTACGAAATCGATGCATTTGTTTATTTGTTTTTCTTATGTTAGACATGTGACATAACAGTTATCATTTTTCCAAACAAAAATTGTTTTGAATAAATGTTATCTTGCAAACCAGTGGTGTTCTTATATTTATTGCAACGCATCTTAAAACAAAAATTAATTTAAAATATAAAAATGTTAAATGTTTGCTTATTTAAACTGTTAGATTAATATTTACATAAATTTTAAGATGCAGAATTATATATTTAAGTAAACTTACAGTTTCGTTTAACTTCACTGCACATTTTTACACAAATTATATGTAAACTATCTATACAGGGTGTTCAATTTATCTAAAGACATTGAAATATCTCGAGAACCACACATCGGATCAAAAAAATATGGAATGAAAAATGTTCGTCTCGAAGGGGGACATCTAATGATACCAAACTCGACCCCCCCACCCCCACCCACTGGAGGTGGGGGAGGGAGGAGTTAAAAAATTTAAATGGGAACTCCTATTTTTTATTGCAGATTCGGATTCTCCAGAAAAAATTACCCCAATTTGACCTACGATTCGAATCATTTCGGTCACAGATGGCGCTGTAATCGACAAAAATCAAAATGGGTAAAAAATCGTTGAAAAATGGCGATATCTCAAGAAATAGGTATCAGATCAGCAAAATAAATTTAAATTTGATTTTCAAACAAATGCTTGTTAATTACATCATAATTGTCCACCCATCACCACTCCCGAGGGGTGGGGAAGCGAATTGTGTCAAAATTTCCACTGGGAAACAAATTTTTTATAGGAAACCTTGGTTGCGCGCACATACACACTCACACACACATACACGTATATATCTCCATGAATGTAGGTGCTATTCTCATGCAAATTTCGGTCCTAGTTCTAAAATGTTCATCCATTTTTCTGGGATATCTTCATTAGTTAAATTGATGATGTTTGGTAGGTTATTAAGAACTGCTTCTTCATTTTGTTGTATGATTTCACTATATTGATCACTAATGTCATTTGTTATTATTGGTGACTGATTTCTTAATAACAAATAACATTAGTGATCAATATAGTGAAATCATACAACAAAATGAAGCAGCGGTTCGTAATAACCTACCAAACATCATCAATTTAACTAATGAAGATATCCCAAAAAATAGATGAACATTTTAGAACTAGGACCGATATTTGGGCAAAGTTGACTTTTAGTAACTGCGAGCACTGCATGCACTGCAGAGAAGCATCCCTCAGAGACACCCAAATGAACAACTCATTCATAGCAACTGTTTCGTATCCGCCCTGCAGTGAAGCATCACCTAAAGAGGCCACTTTGACCCATAATTTCTCAGAATTTTACGCTGAAGTTATTACTTACTATTAGAAATTAATAAAGTTTATTTATAATTCGTAAATATTTAACAATAATCAGTTAATGTTATTGAAACGCCTAATATAAGAATTTACAAAATTATTACTAATTAACAACTGATTTAAACATTTGATATATTAAAATATATTACTAAATTGCAAAAAAAAAAAAAAAAGGTGAGTGAGTCTTGTATGATTTTATTTGCGTAAAGTGACGGTCCTTTAAAATCACACAAAAGAATTCCGCGTTTCCATGTTTGTAAGTTTACCAACAATTAAAACGCTCTTTACTCATTTCTTAATCGTATAATTTCATACATTTAATACCAAATGAGTAAATAACCGAAATGTGTAAACACGGAGTTTCTTTGTGTGATTATGATTTTATTCCCATAAATGGCCGTCATTTTACGTAAATAAATATTAAAAACTAACAAACCATCTGGTATAAATAATAATAATAATAATAATAATAATAATAATGATAGGTAACAACAACAGGGAATAACCCACCAAATAAACTGGAAGGCCAAACCGCTATGTTGCCCCCCAACAGGCTCAAATAGGGGTTATTTAAGATACAAGTAAAAGGGAAGTAACGTAATTAAAAAAAAAGGTCAATAAAAAAACAGAAAAACACAATTTTATTTATACAGATTAACAGAAATATAATAATTATTACAAAGATAAAAATTCAATAATAATAATAATTCAATTCAATTCAGTTCATGTACGGAGTTCACACAGCTAATTTAATCTTCATTCTAATGTCTGAGAGTGCACACAGATCTGAAAGTACATCAAAATTCGGGAATTTCCGCTTCAGAAACCGGAAAAAAACATTTTGCACCCTATACAGTTTACAAGACTGCATATTTGAACCCACATTCTATAAAACAGCAGTAGGACAGAAAGGGTAAAACTAGACTCCGATAGAGCCGAACAAATGTAAAAGGGCACCGAAAATCGGCTCCACTGCGCACAATGGTACCAAGAGCTATGTAAGCCTTCAGACGAACAGCCAACATGGGAATTATAGGAAAGTGTGCTATCAACGATTACGCCAAGATCACGGACACAGAGTTTGGCAACTTGCACATTTCCACAAACAGACTAGGAGAACTCGATAAAATTGGTCTTTTTTGTCATATTTGGTTGCATTAATTGCAAGATCATTCTGCTCACACCAATGACATATACTATAAATTTCCTGCTGAAGCAGGTGAGCATTAAGACAATTGTAATGTTACCAAGAAGTTTCACATCATCTGGATACATCAATATATGGGAGTTTCTAATCACCTCGGGGAGGTCAGCAGTGAAGATAACAAATAAAGGCCCTGTGGAACACCACAGTGAGGTCTATAGGGCAATGATGAATGATGTCGTATAGATACAACAAACTGTCGAACCAACAGGAAAGAGCGCATTATCCAAAGAAGTTCATCAACCATACGCACGCAATTTTTTAATTAGTAATTAATGATTGACAGGGTCGAACGCCTTTTGCATATAAAAGTAGACCACTTCAAGTTGCTGGCAGTGGTCAAGAGCACAATGAGCATGAGTGGTGAGAGATACAAGATTGCTCACAACGGAACGTCGGGGAATGAAACCATGTTAACACGCAGGGACATGAGGAAGGACATGTTGTAGAAGATATTTATGAATGATGTTGTCAAAGACTTTGGCAATGGGTGGAAGGGTAGAGATCGGCCTATAGCTAGCAATGTCAGTCCGTTTGGCAGAACCACCCTTAAATGCAGGAACCACAACCGCACTCTTCCTTATTCTAGGATAGTGGCCAGCTTTTAGACACAAATTAAAGATGCGTCTAAGAGGAATAATTATGACATCTCGAAGGCCTTTGAGAATAAAGGAAGGAACCTCTGTCGTAGAATTGCAAGGCTTGGCCCGTAAGCTATTAATGCCGTAGGCAACATCTCTATCAGTGAACTCCGTTAAGATGAGGTTATCAATAGGGGGAGAACAGGTAGACAGTTCTCCGAGAATGTGTTGAAAGAAGTAGAGACAGTTTTACTGAAATGCTGGATAAAACAGTTACTAATATCCAGTACATTAGTAATGGTAAGACCAGCAGAGGTAGTGATAGTAGTTATTGTATGTCGATCCTTTCTTTTGGAGTAGTAGTAAATCTGGTTATTTTTCTTATTACGGGAGTTATTCGTACATTCGCTACATGGTCTTACAACGCAAATATAAAAATAATTCTGTTAATGGATAGGTCATAGCGTAGCCACCGTATATGTAAACAGTAACAAAGACCCCAATTATAAATTTATTAAAGAAAAGCTGATGGATTATTTAAACACGATGCCTCAGATGGTAAATGTTACAATACAGACGTTAAATGCGTTTAAATAAATAATAAATGAACATAGGAAAGAAAAAGAAAATTCCAGTCTAAGATCGCGACGCTCCGAGCAATTAAGTCATTGTTGACTGTAATGTAGGCTCATGGCTTAATTTTTCATTTATCACTTAAATTTAATGTCATATTCACCCGGCTGCACGACAATAATGAAAATACGTAGAAAGTTTAAGTTTTTAAAAGAAAATTCAAAAAATATAGAGAAGATACGAGGGTTGGTCGAAAACTAATGCCTTCATGGCTGTAACGTTTTTATTTTTTAACGGATTTTGCAAAATTATGTTTTATAAATTTTATGGCCAACGCCATCACCAAATAATTAATTCGGTAAATTAATATTAGAAGATAAATTAAAAAAGACCCCCTCTCCAAATACGAAAATAAAAACTCTAGTAAATTCTGATAAAAAACCCAGATATTTTTCAAATAATTCGATAAAATAATGTATAAATTATAAAAAATCAGATAAAAATTAAGGTTTATTTCTAGGATATGTCCTCATTTGTGCTATTAATCTAGGAGTTTTGACCGGTGGGGTTTTTGCAGGATCCTATGTCAAACAAATCACAATCAAACAGATCGCGACCTAGTATTACCTAAGATATATAGATCGCGACAGTGTTTATACAGATTTCATTTATGTGATACAAGACCCACTCAACTTATTTTTTTGCAATTTAGTATTTTTTTTTAATATATCAAATGTTTAAATCGGTTATTAATTAGTAATAATTTTGTAAATTCTTATACTAAGCGTTTCAGTAAAATTAACTGATCATTGTTAAATATTTACGAATTAAAATAAACTTTATTAATTTCTAATAGTAATTAATAAATTCAGAGTAAAATGCTGCGAAATTATGGGTCAACAGTGGCGTCTTTAAGTGATGCTTCACTGCAGGGCGGATACGAAATAGTTGCTATAAATGAGTTGTTCATTTGGGTATCTCTGAAGGATGCTTCTCTGCAGTGCACGCAGTGCTCGCAGTTACTAAAAGTCAACTTTGCCGAAAATATATTACAAAAAGAAGAAGTAAATAATAAAGAACAAATAATCAATCAGAACATAACTACTATAAAAAGGAATAATAAAAAAAATCTATATTGGCATAAGGAAATAAAAAATTTAAAACTTATTTAGAAGATAAAGATCTAATTATAACAAAAGCAGACAAGGGTAAAATAATGGTCATACAAAAGAAAAAAGATTACATTATTACCATGGAAAATTTCATAAAAGAAAATAAAATTTTCAAATTAGAAAATAAAGATCAGACAATACAATTCCAAAAATATGTTATTAAAAAATAAATGAGTTAAAAAAAAATATAATTAATGAAGAACAACAAAAACAAATAATTCCACTAGAAACATCATCAAATTCAATTTATGGAGTAATAAAAATACACAAAGAAGGAAATCCCATAAGAATCATAACCTCCACCAAAAAAATCCCCAACTTACAACTAGCAAAATTTCTAGATAATTATTTAAAAAAGTTTTTTTGAATTTAATTACACAATAAAAAACTCAACGCTAGCCAAACAACATTAGAAAAACTAAAATTAGAGAATGAAGACAAAATTTATACTATAGATATAACAGCTATGTATAATAACATCCCAATCATACCAACTCTCAACATCATAAAAAATCAATTAAAACAAAATTACCTTACACGAAAGTACTAAAAATCATACAATCCATAAATCTAGGTTTTACCAAAAATCAATTAAAATTAATGAAAAAATTTATTCATAAATTGAAGGCTCCCATGGGTAGCCCATTATCACCAATTTTTTCCAACATTTATTTAAATAACATGGAGCACAATTTACTAAACAAATCACAACACAAACAACACATAAAAATATGGAAGAGATATGTAGATGACATCCTAGTCATAACAAACAAACCATTAGAAATATTAAAACACCTATTAGAAGAACGATATCCTTTAAAATTTACACACAACAACCTGACCAACAACCGTATCACATTTTTAGATATAAATATTATAAAAAATTTAAATAATCTAGATTTTGAAATATATGAAAAACCAACACAAGGTAACAACATACCACATTACTTATCACAACAACCCACACACCAAAAAATTAACACTATTAAACAATATTTACAAAGAATAAAAAATCTTACATCCTCGAAATATATTCTTACAAATTTAAAAAAACTTAAACTGAACCTAATAAAAAACAAATATCCAATAACTTTAATAGACAAAATTTTATTAGATGCGTTTACAAACAATACAACAAAAACTATACCAATTCAAAAAGAACAACAAAAAAGATATTCAATACAATACAATAATAAAATTTTCCACAAACAGAAAAAAATATTAGAACAAAAACCAAACAAAAAAATCATACCCAAATTAAAAATAACAAATAACATCACTAAAACATTAATAACCACCATCAACCTAAAAACAACAATCAATCAAAATAATAGCACAAATATCAATTTCAAAGAAATATATCAAAATAATAAAGAAAAACGGAAAACTAGAAATATAATTTATCAAATACCATGTAAAAATTGTGAATATATCTACACAGGTCAAAGTAAACGACAATTAGAAATGAGAATCATTGTATCAGAGAAAACCACACACAAGAATGGAATAACACAAAAATCATTGGAAAAGAAGAAAATTATAAAAAAGATTAATTAAAGAAACAATAAATATCATTACAAATAACAAAAATTTAGCCAAGCCATCAATAGAAATAAACAATAAATGGACACTACTTTTAAACAACAATTACCATAGTATACAATAGCCAACAATCATAACCAACAATTACAACCAACTTAGCTTCATCATCTTTATATCAATTATTTTTCTTATCAATTGTTAAATTCTTATTTCAACTGTTTTCACCATTCAAAAATGTTTTATCCTACTGATGATGAGAAATATTCTCGAAAACGTTTTATATTAATTTTATCCCAAATATTTGTATCACCCTCTTCAAAAGTCCATCTGTATTTCAAAACCAACACTTCCTTCAAGATTATCGTTTTCTACTATCTTTACAAGACTTCATCAACATCCTCAATAGACTATGTTTATTTCTACAATCACCATCTTCAGTAGACTACATCGATTAAGTTTTCTTCCATCTCACAAGTTTCTTCATCGTTTTTCAAGATTGGTGATTTATTTTTGTTTTTATTAAATTTTTAATTTTACGATTTATCCCACTAAAATAAGACTACCCACATTTAAATTTTAAATTAATCATTTAAACTCCTTAGATCAAAATTAGAATCATCTTGAATCTGAGTTTGGACATCATTGATGTCTTCAGATGCGAAGGCCTTAATAAATTATCATCAACAAACGAATATACAGAAATTCAAAGGTATCTGGTATATTGAATTAGTGGCTGCTGCATAGAAAACAGTAGCTGTTGAAAATCCTTGCAAAAATCCTCTGGTAGTAGAAAATTTCATATCAACTTGGGTTAAACCTATATAATTAAAACGTTGATCAAAAACGTTCGAAACGAGATCCGGAGTTTCCAGATCAACATCCAAAGCTTGAAGCTGCTGAAAAAATTTTTGTGTTTGAATTGTGTTGAAGGCTTTGGCTACATCAGTATTAATAAGATGGCAATAAAACCCTTGATCGATGGCATTAATAATGATTAAGGATGGCTAGGGTTAAATCATAAATAGGTGTGTTTGAACGACCTCCCTCTCCTTGCTGGAATTACTGACCATAGGTACTTGGTAAGATTATAGAAAATAGCACTCTCTCAGCAATTTTAGATATTGCAGAGAGTATACAAATCGGTCTATAATTTTTAATATCATGATAGAGCCTTTGTTATGGATGGGTATGAAAAGGGTGGTTTTAAAGTCAGAAGGGAAACCCTTACTCTCAATTATGGTACAATAACTTCTGAAGCAATATGTATCCAAATCTGCCCCAATTCTTCAGAACGGTTATAGTCAAGAAGCCATCACAGTTAGATGTTTTTTTTTATTAGATAGCCTTACGGTGGTATGAATTTGACTAATCGAGCAATGAACGTTACTTTTTCGTTGATCACTTTTGTCTCTATACAGGGGAGTAGATTTAATTTCACTTTGGAGATTAGGATTATCCACGCATTTTGAATAATGTAAAGCTTGTTCAACAGGAAAATTTTATTAATAGTGCCTGGAACGAAAGAAAAGGAAAGTGGCGCACGTGTAATTGAATAAAAACTCGTTCAACTAATCAGAAACAGACTGGAAACGAGGTATTAATTATTCCTGGCATTAGTTGGCATTAGTAGTAAGTAATGCCCTGATTCCTGTCCGTTTCTGATTGGTTGAACGAGTTCTATTCATTTACACATGCGCCAGTTTCCTTTTTCTTTCATGCCGAGCACTACACATCTCTTACAGTCACGCATAAATCTCCAAATATCATATTTATTAGTGCCAGATTTAAATAGAAATGACCCCTTAGCAATTCGAATCTGACGTTTAAATTCCTTATTAATTTTGGTAAGTTAATTCTTATTATTGCTAGAAGGATCTATCAAATACACAGAATAAACATATAGCCTTCGAGATTGCATAAGAGTTCTTGGACCACCACTTGTCGCTTAGACTTACCTTTCCTGACTATTTTAGTGGTCATTCCCGCCTGTATAAAGACTACATAAATATTATTCTGAAGAACGCAAAACATGGTATTGGAACAGGTGGTTTCAAAATAATCTGACCAATCATAATTGGAAATAATACGCCTAAATTTTGTCCAATCAACCTTCCGAAAATCAAAGTAACACTAATGGTTCAATTCACGTGTCATAAACAAGTCTAACAGATAAATAATACATATATACTGGAGATGAGCCTCCAAACATCAGGTAATGAATTTTTCATTGAAAAATGGAAGTAAAAATTCTGCACCTGGATTCGAACCCATTGGTTTTCAACCTTGACAACATTCCTGTCCGGTGTCTGCGATACCCTAATGGTAGAGGCGAACCATGACAGTCGAGGTTACTGGTTCGGATCCAGGTCGCAGAATTTTTCCTTCCATTTTTCATTGGAAAAGTCTTGTGACCTATAGATGGAAACACCGATGGGAAGAAGTCTTGTAATCTATAGATATGCTGCAGACAGTCTTGCCCTAGCTACATCATTGCATCGATGTTTGCTGTTTAACAAGAAAAGCGCACATCGAGCGTATGTGATACCAAACGTTATTACATGAGTTGATACCACTATTGCTATGAATGTGTAAGAACGCTCTAATAAGATTTGATTTTTTAACTACTTGATATAAACCAGTGTGTCTCTGTTTCCCTGTAGGATTTAAAAAGCTAATTTGATATTACGTGTTGCATTACGGAAAGTCAAAATTTACGAAATAATAAAAAACTGTTGACTTACTTTTGCTAAGTATCAATTCCCAATATTCTCCGATGAGTTCAGTCATTGGAAATGGTTCCACATGAACTTGCCCGGCAATTAAGGTCTTTAAATGCAGTCTTCTTGTTTCCTTTTCATCCTTTGTCAACGTGGACAGTTTTTTTAAGAACTCTAATACTATGTACTTGTCTTCGCAATCAAGAATTAATGTGGTCAATGAAGAAACCATATGCAGCAAATAATCAACGACAAACTGCTCATCTTGCTTATTGCTGTGATACAGCACGTTGATTTTCAATTCCTTAAGATTCTTAAAACGAGATATTATAGAGGAAGACTGTTCACTGATTATTTGATTGTTTAATTCAAGTTCTTCGATGGTGTTCCATCCTGCCCAATCAGTTAGCGTTTTGAGTTCTTCGAGTCTTGAACAAGCTAATTTCTTTATATTTTCACATTGCATTATCAAGTGAGGAAGTAGAAATTTGTCTTTAGAATCGAAATTGATGCAATTAAAATGTTCCACACGTGTTGCTTCTATTTTATCTTTATCCTTTTCTTCTATCTTAAAATTTCCTCTAAATTCCAAGTAATTCCATTTTCTGATAAAAAATGATGAAGGAAAACATATTGATTCATGAATTTCACTTACATCAAAAGCAAAACACAGAATTTGAGAATTAACAATAGCATTAAAAAAGTCATTAAACATAAACATATCAGCTGTATAGTTCTTGCTATATTTGAATGTTAATTTCAGTTGATTGATAGGTTTTTCTGATGTAATAAGTTCTGCAATAGAATGCCCAATCAAATCAAAACTATTAATTTGTATTCCTATTATCGATAAGCTATGAACATTAACATTCTTCAAACAACCAATTTCTTTACTAAACATTTCCATTTCTTCTCTTGAGCAAGGGGCATGAAATTCTAATGAAAGTTTACTTAAACATATGTTCTGGAGCAATTCCGATAAACTTTGAGGTGATTTCAGAAGACTCCTACATTGGTTTTGTATTGTCAGCTCTTCACACGTAAAACTGCTTTTCATTATTGATAAAGTTTTCATTTCGTCGATAATTAAAATTAACTTTTTCACTCGACAACCCTTGGGAATCCAGTCTATACCCTTATCTACAAAATCTGCGTTTAATTTCAATTCTCTAACTACATCAGGCTGATTCAGAATAGGTTCAATCCATTTCTTAAGAAACCTATCGGGAGCAGTACAATTAGTCTCTGATAGGTACATAGGAACAAAATGTTTTAATGAAGCTGATATTTGCATTGGAGGCGTAAGAACTTCAGCTAAAAGTGGTTGTAGAGAATAAGTGACACCACATTCATTCTTTTCCAATAGACCTGTGAGATCTTTATAGGGCCAGAGCGATTTGAAGAGTTTTGTGACTTCTGAACCCAATAATCCTGCCAAAAATTGAAACACAAGTTGATCCTCAGTCGGTCCTATCTTCGATCGGAGTAAATTGCAGATTTCGTTTGCCAAATCAGTTTCCTCTTTGGTAGAGAGATAAAATGCCGCCCAAAATTCTAAGAAACTTGAATGAAAAAGTTCGTAATGAGGTATCTCATCATGTTCGAGAAATAAAACAATTTTCGAAAGAAACCCCAAATCATAAATGTTGATGTCATTTACAGTAAGTTCGTTAAGCATAAATGAGTGAGTCTTAGATTTCATTTTCTTTAAACATGTACCACCAAATGAAACTAATGCTTCAGTGTGTACTGGACGTCTGATGTCGTTCTTAACAAATATTTCAATTTCCATATTAACGCCTATCATCTTTTCTTTAGACAAACTTCTGTTTATTATATACTGGAAAAAGGTTTTGTACAATTGCGTCTTGGTTTCGACGCATTCGCTTTTATTAGCTTCTATGATGACTCCTAACACAAACAAATATAAAGGACAACGATATATGTCGTTGAGCTGGATAGGGAATTCATCAATCTTCCTTTCCAATACGTCTACACCATCTATTTCTAAATACTTTTGAAGGAATTCTTTTTGCCTAGATGTTCCTGTGACCGTGATCCACTTCTCCCATACTTTATTCTCATCATAACCTACGCTTCCCACAAATGCCAAAGGATCAGCGTCGTTTTCCTTATTTATGCTTTGTCGTGGCCAATAATGTAAACCAGATCGACAAGTGAGGATAACTGTCATGTTAGGGTATATTTCTCCCTTGAGCAAAGGTACAAGCTTCGTTTGCGTGTCTTCTGTAGCCTCCTCCCATCCATCTAGTAGGAGTAACACTTGCCCTTCAATATTTCGGATTATTTGAGTAGCTTCGGCTTTAGAATTAAATTTTGTGTTGCATTGTTTATCGAAGTGGTACTCTAAACTCTCTTTGAATTGTTTAAGTGGAATAAAAAACACCAATCGAAAGAGTTCGCTCACGTATGTTTCTTGTTTGGACCAGTCAGAGAGTATTTTCAAGAGAAGTGTAGTCTTTCCAAAACCCGTTTGTCCTTCTATAAGAATTCGCGGGTAAATTTCGTTATTTTCCCTTTGAAATATATTGTTGAGTGTAATGCTAGCACTTGACTCCCCTTCTCTTCCCTGTCTGTCTTTTTTCTTCATTTCCACTTCCACGAACAGATTTTCAAGCATCCAATTCTTCCTTTTCAGCCATAACCATTTTGGCAATTGCATATCCTTATAATAATTTATTTGCTTGGTTCTAATTTCTTAAAAAAGAAAAAAAAATGCTTTAAAATGTATTATCAATTAGCTATATATTACTTTTTTTAATCTATTGTAGTTATTCTAAAAAATTTAAACAGAGCAGCCATAATTAAAGAAGGGGGATTTTCGAGTTCAATAGCCAGACGCCCATTTGGTGAAACATAGCCAAATATGAACTATATTCGCTAAGAGACACGGAGCTTGATTTCTAAAGAAAAAATTAATAAGTCAGAATTTCCAGCTTTGAGAAAGGCGCCAAGACGTTTTAAAAGTAAATTAAAGGAGACTCCACGTAAAATGGCGTGGCGTATAACTGCCAGGGTACATCTGGAAGACGTAGAGAAATCCCGTCAGTTACTGTCAAGACAGCGATCGCACAACACAATACTTTTTTGTGGCCTCCTCGATCCCCAGACCGTGTTTTTGTGCTTCCTTTCTGGGGGAGCTAAAAACTCGAATAATAGCCGGTATTCTTGAAGTACAAATATGCTTCACACGTATGGGAAGAATTTGATTATCGGCTACATGTGTGGCTATACACTACCCTATCAAAGGTCAAGCGACAACCCTGATTTGGATGAAAATTGAGCATTCTTTTGCAATTTCACTATTGGCATTCTTCCCCGCACTGCATAACAGAGAGTATGCTATTATGAGATGATGCTTGCGTCAATGCTGTAAGAATATCTCAAAGAAAAGAGCTTTCAGACATCCAAAGAGATACAATTGTTGGATGCCATCTCGCAGGCAAAACTGTTAGAGAGACGTCACCCTCTTAAGCATCTCGAAATCGACCGTCATCCGGGCATAGAAAGAGAAAGACACCACAAGTGTTCCGCCTGGAAGACCCAAGATCATGTCGGCCAGAGACCAAAGGGCTCTTCGTAAAGGGGTCACTGCAAACCGTCACACATTGCTTGATAGACTGACAAGATCGTTCAGAGTGTCGATGGGACAACTGTGAGCACCCTGACTATTCGCCAGAAAACTGCATGCAATGGGTTTTTATGGCAGAGCGGCAGCCCACAAACCTCATATCAGGACCAGCAACGCAGCAAGGAGATTGCAATGGTGCAAAGAGCGACGACATTGGACTCTGGAACAATAACGAATGGTTGAATGGAGTGATAAGTTCCGATACACCATCTGGCAATCGGATGAACAGGCTTGGTTATGGCGCGCCCGGCGAACGTAATCTGCCAAGTTGTGTTGTGCCCACGTTGAAGTTCGGCGGAGGGTCGGTGATGGTGTGGGGAGACTTTTCATAGTATGGGTTGGATGCAATCGTTTCTGTGGACGGACATCTAAACGCAGAGCGTCACCAATACATTCTGGACAACACAGCACTCCCATCTCTCTGGCAGCACTTTGGCAATGGCCCGTTTCTGTTTCAGCAAGGGCTGTAGGCACATGGTTTGATGAAAAGGGGGTTCGAGAACTTGACCGGCCTGCACAGAGCCCCGATCTGAACCCCATCGAACATCTATGGGACGTGTTGGAACGTAGATTGCGCGCTTGTGCGGAACGCCCGAAATCCGTGAGCGAACTGTCCAAGACACTTATGGCAGAATGGCGAGAATTACCTGTAAAAACTTAACAAAAACTTGTGGACAGTATGCCCCAGAGAGTAGAAGCTGTGAGAGCAGCAAAAGGTGGACCAACAAGATACTAAAATATGTATATTTTTCAGTGTTTCTATTAACGTGATGGTGTCCCAGGACTATTGATAGGGTAGTATATGTGCATCTTCATTTTTTAAAACTAAATAGATTTTTGAAATGTTATGAACCTTTCTATTACACCCTTTAGATCGACGAAATTATAAGAGTACCTTAGGAATATTGGAATATCCCGTAAAAATATGCATGTCTTTTTTTAAATTTCGATATCATTATTAGTTTACTAAAGAACATACAGGGTGACAATTATTGAGCTATATAGGAAAAAAATTTAACTTTAGAACAGTTGGCGAGATTTAGTTAAAACTTGGCGGTTGAATGCAGGGCATGTTGGGATTTTTTTGAGCATGTGCAGTCGTATTGTTGTTGTTCATTTTTCGTTAAAAATGATGTCATCCCTATTATCCAAAGTGACCCAGATTTCGAAAGGATATGGTTCATGCAGGACGGAGCACGACCCCATCGGACCAATAGAATGTCTGAAGTCCTGGAAGAGCAATTTGATGAGTGCATTTTGGCTTTGGGGTACCCAGAGGCCACTGAAATGGGAATCGCTTGGCCGCCATATTCTCCTGATCTCAACCCTTATGCTCATTTTTACCCAAAGACAAAGTTTACCCAAAACTTTAACTCCGAAAGCATCGATGTTTTGACTTTTCAGCGAGTTTTGCAGAACATTGCTCTTCGTCTTCGCCACATCATAGTCATTGATGGCAAGCATATCGAACATGTCATAAACTAAATCCCAATATCTCTAGTTTTTTTTTAAATTTGAATAAAATTTTTGAACTCAGTTTTTTTTGAGCTTTCTTACAGCTCAGTAATTGTCACCCTGTAGTATGATTTGTATGGTACGGGTTCGGCATGGGACGGAGTACGAAATTTGCCAGTGAACACCAAGAAAAAAATTATAACACAAAAACCGCGGAAAAGTGAGAGAGAGAGATTGGTGCATTAATTGGAAAGTCCATAATCGTCGTCCGTAATTTCCCGAGTTATCCCGACGGTTATGGCAAGCATCCTTATATGGGAAGGTCTCTGATTTCTGCAAGACACAAATGTGTCGTCATCTCAATGATGTCTACCGCTACTACAGCAACTTCTTTCAGCATCAGGTTATCCCTCAAGTATCAACTAGAATAACACAAGCAGTAAGTCATGCTTCCAAGAATCAGGTTTACCTGAAAATAAAGTCAAAAGCCAATTTTAACCAGGAAGCATAAGGATACTAATTTGACCTTTGTAAAGTTATAAGCCGGGAATTACGATATGTTGCATCATATTTTTAGTGACGATAAAAAAGTTAATCTAGACGGTTGTCGATTGTATCAGATTTTATTCTTGAGACGTGTACAAGGAGGACCGTTATGATTTAGGCGGCTTTCTTTGCACAGGTAAAATCGAATGTTGTTTGCGCAAAACAGGGTGGACTAAGCTTACAATAAGGACATTTTAGGGAATTGTCTGCTCGCTCGGTGGCCGAGAGCGTTAAGGCGCAGGCCTTGTCGCTTTCGAAACCAGCGAGTCGCATCCCGTTAGGGCATTGATGTCCTCTTTTCATTGAGATTCTATGGACTAAAGTGATGTCCCCTTTTCATTATCATCATTTTCTTCCATAAAAATGCTGAAGCCAAGGGAAAACCAACGCTATACACTCTTCCCTAGAAAACTGTGAATGGAGAGCCTTTCTCCACACAGTTACCAAAAATCGAATTCAATTTGAAGGCATTCAACAACAACAGGGAATTACCTATTGCCATTGAAAGACAAATTGAATGACTCTGATATATCTATTATTTTTTTGTACAATAATTCACCGTGACTTGACAGAACAACAGCGGCTGCGTGATCACGGACTCCCAATTTTGTACGTGCCAGCATGTAGTCTGGATCTCAGTCCGAATGAGATTCTATGGACTAAAGTGATGCGACCCGTCAAGCAGTTTACTACATTGAATGACATGAAAAATACAATTAAACAGGCATGGGATGATATATCTTTTGAAAGATACAAAAACTAGCTAAGCCAATGAGCAGCCGTCTCATCGACGTGATCCGTTTAAATGTCAGACAAGCCAGATATAATCTACTTCGATTTAAGCCTTTTTTGCTCAAAAAAGCGTAATTTGTTGTTTTGTTTCGGTGGTCTTATAATTTTTTCCACCTATTTCTATTGAACCGTTTCGATAAAAAACATTGCGTATCTTAGCTTTTTTTGCAATGATTATTTCTTTTTTACAACACCTGACTGATGTTTACTAATCGTATTATATTCACAATATTTATACAAGGTGAGGCAATTAATAAACGAGACTGAAACAAATACAAGACATCTTAGTGGCAAAAGCGTTTACAGCTTTTTTCAATGAATAAAACGTAATTTTCGATCATTAAAATAATTTTTCATATCAATAAAATATAGTTTTGTTCAAAAAAATGTAGTTTGAGATTAAAAAATAAACATTCACATCAATAAATAAATAGTTCACATCAATAGAATAATTTTTCAAGCCAATAAAATAATTTTTCACATCAATAAAATATTTTTCACGTCAAATAAATGTAAACGTAAGATCGTAGTTCGCTGATTATCATTAATGGAAAGGTTGCTACAGGGAGTCTGAATCAACATTGACATAAATTTTTTATGAATTTGTTAAAAAAAATACTGTAAAATACGGACAATATAACTATAGTAATAGTTAAATTATTGCTGTAGAAGTTGTAGCGTTCTTCATTCACACGATCTGTATTACGTTGCCAAGTTTTCGTTAGCATTTGTTATTCGTTATTTCGTTGACATTTTATAGTAAATGTTTAATATAATTGCCACTAGATGGCGGTGACTACGGTCAACTTGATAGATCATATGGATGAAGAACGCTACAACTTCTACAGCAATAATTTAACTATTACTATAGTTATATTGTCCATATTTTACAGTATTTTTTAACAAATTCATAAAAAAATTAGAGCAATATTGATTAAGACTCCCTGTAGCAATCTTTCCATTAATCATAATCAGCAAACTACGATTTACGTTTTATTGAAATGAATTTACATGTTTTTGACGTGAAAAATTATTTTATTGATGTGAACTATTATTTTATTGACGTGGTGATTATTTTTTAATATGAAAGTACATTTTTTTGAACGAAACTATATTTATTGATATGAAAAATTATTTTAATGATCGAAAATTACGTTTTATTCATCGAAAAAAGCTGTAATATTTTTCAAAGTTTTACCTTCAGAGACAAGTTTTACACTTATTGCAGCGTTCAGACAAGTTTTGGAAGCATGCTTTATAGTCCCGTGTCTTAAACCTTTTAGGTTCGGGTGTACCGAACGTTCTTTTTCATGTCCTCTAGATTCTCAAATCTGTGTCCTTTCAGACTTGTTTTCACCTTTGGGAAGAGGAATAAGTTTTTTCAGGAATAAGTCTGGTGGAGACAAATCTGGGTAATAGGGAAGTGATGAAGCTTCACATTTCAGTTACTGGTTAAGACTTCCTTTCTAATCACTGCTGTGTGCATCAGGCATTATCGTGCAGTAAGAACCAACTCCCTTTTGCATGAAATTGTGGCCGTACTCGATGGATTCACTTAATCAGATGCTGCAAAATCTTTTTTGTTGTCCAGCCAAAAAAACTCCTCATGGATAATGTCAGTGCTGTCATAGAAAGTGATGAGCATTACTTTTGTTCCTGACTTTTGAAACGGGAATTTTTGTTTTCGCGGGGATGTTGGGGACCGCCATTCCATGATCTGTCGTTTTGCTTCGGGGTCATATTGATAACACCAATCCAGAAAGTTGAATCCAGAAAGTTCGGGCTGGCATCTGCGGCCACGATGAATTCCGTGCAAGCATCCACCCGATTTCCTATTTGCTTATCTGTTAAGAAATGTGGCACAAACCGAGCACACAATTTCCTTTTGCCCAAATCGTGTGTCAATAACAGGCGAATAGTTTCTCGGTTAATGTTTACGATTTCTTCCGTCATTTTCAGATCCATTTACCGATCACTTAACAAATGTTCTCTCACTTTCTCGATCAGTTTTCGGACATCCAGTGTGTTCGTCGACATTCAGCTTTTCCCGGTCATCACGAAATCTAGGGAACCATTCAGAAATACGTCCACGAGATAGAGCATCATCATAATACACTTTCTTTATCGACTTTTAAGTTTCCGTAGATATTTATCCAAGTCATAAACAGAACTTAATTTTGGAACGTCAACTAATGAATGCGTGCAGTTGAAGCACGAGTATATATTGGCACACGCAACTTTATTGTTGCAACTTGTACACACGACAACAAGGAAAACTTATGGATCTTAAACATGCATCTTCGTGGTCACAAATATTTAAACAAGTTCCAAGTAGCGCCAGTCTCGTTTATTAAGTGATGATCTTTTATTTAACATTGTGGCTGGTTCTGTAATTTTGTCCAGGACTGTAGAAGATAGATACGAATTCTGTGTATACACTTTTAGGGAAGGTAGAGGATCTTATTTTGAATATATTTTGCAAATAAACTGGAGATCGTAAATGAACCTTAATACATAAAAAATTAGCACGGTTGGTGGCAGCCGCTGAAGACATAAATGACACTCCAGTGCTACTCGACAGAGTGTACAAAAACTTACACTACAGATGCCAAACATGCACTGGGGTTGGAAGGCGTCAGTTTGAACAGCTACTGTAACTGCAGTATTATTAAAATGCTTATTATAATCACTTGTATAAGTACTACAAGTTTGTAACCTTTTGATGTTACACCCTGTGTATGAAATAGACTGACTTTATGTTTCTTTGTTTGCATGTGTGAACAATCAGCCCGTCTTGTTTGCGTCAACAATTGACTGGTGGTGTTTGTATGTTGCGTTAAGTATGATTAATGAAATTAATACATGCCAAAGCCGACGAAAAATACAGGCCCCGTCACTTAAAAATCACCTGACCATCTTAGTCCAAGTAACATTGTATACACTTCGTACAAGATCACCCCATAAATTCTCGATTGGATTGAGATCAGGACTGCATGCTGGCCAGTCCAACATAGTCAGTCCTTGATTACAAAACCACTCTTGCGTTGACTTTGCACGGTGGATAGGTGCATTATCTTGTTGAAATACGATGTCTGGATCATTCAGTTCATCTCTAAATAGCAACAGGTAATTTCATATAATGTCCTGATAATTGTCGGCTGTTGATTTCCCTTTGACAAACGCTAAGCTTGAGTTTCCCTTTGCTGAAAAAGTAGCCCAAATCATCACGCTGCCTCCACCTTGAACACGTTTTGAAAGAATTTTTTCTGAGGGTCGAAGATCATGCCAGTAGAACCGTATGCTATCAGGCCCATCCAAATTAATTTTCTTTTCATCACTGAAGTTGGTATGGTTCCACACTTCACTGTTTCCAGTATACCGTTTTGCAAATGCCAATCTGTCTTTCATATATTTTGATGTTAACTTTGGCTTTAACTTCGTTTTCATATACACGCGGTTTTTGGATGCATGGAGTATATGGCGTGTTGTTCAGGATGAAACAAGAAGATTCAGAGATGAAGTGAAGCTTGATGATGTTGAGCCAGTATCAGATACCTTTGTACCTTTGTATCTTTCTGAAACCTTACTGGGTCTTCCAGTATGGCAAACGTTTCCATACTTCTCAGGATTTTGTAGAAAATTATGCACAACAGTCTTCGATCTGTTAATTAATGCTGCAATCTCCCTTTCGCTTTTCCCACAGTTATTATAGGCAATAATTTGAGCTTGCTGTTTGTCAGTTAACTTTGTACCACGTCCCAATTGTTTGTTTGCAGTCAAATCACATTGATTCTCTTATTTATTATCAATAATTAAGCAACCTGCCGTAAAATAAAGCACCAGACATGCAAATTTTTATCGAAAAATACATTTTTCTCAGGATGGTCCCTAAATTTTGTCCACTGCTTTCTATAGAGATTATTCAAAAAACTGAATTTTGTCTTTGCTTTTTTTTTATTTTTTTATTTCCTTTCACAAATAAACTGACTTATACGTTAAAAACAGAAAATAATTAAAAAATTAAATAAAAATATCTTGTGTTTTGTATTTCGACTGGTCCTATTATTATGTCCAGCACTGTATGTAAAGTTAAGCCCAAGGTATACACTACCCTCTCAAAAGTCATGGGACAACCCTGATTTGCATAAAATGGGTCATTCCTTTGCAATTGCACTGTTGGCATTCTTCCCACACTACATAACAGACATTATGCTATTATGAGACGATGCTTGCGTGAATGCTGTAAGAATGCCTCGAAGATAAGAGTTTTCAGACTTCCAAAGAGGTACAATTCTGGGGTGCCATCTTGCAGGCAAAACCCTCCTAAACATCCCGAAATCGACCGTTCACAACGTCATCCGGGCCTGGAAAGAGAAAGGCACAAGTGTTCCGCCTAAGACCCAAGATCATGTCGGTCAGAGTCCAAAGGGCTCTGTGTAAAGTGGTCACTGCAAACCGTCATACATTGATCGATGGACTGACAAGATTATTCACAGAGTCGACGGGAACAACTGTGAGCACTTCGACTGTTCGCTGGGAACTGCATTCAATGGGTTTTTATGGCAGAGCGGCAGCCCCCAAACCTCACATCAGCACCAACAGCGCAGCGAGGAGATTGCAGTGGTGCAAAGAGCGACGACATTGGAGTCTGGATCAATGGCGAATGGCTGAATGCAGTGATGAGTCCCGTTACACCATCTGGCAGTCGGATGGACGGGTTTGTGTATGGCGAGGCGTCCGCACGTCATACCTCTTTAGCATGACAACGCACCTTGCCATAAAGCAAGGGCTGTAGGCACATAGTTTGATGAAGAGAACTTGACTGATCTTCACAGGGCCCCATCGGACATCTGTGGGACGTGTTGGAACGTCGATTGGGGACGTGTGCGGAACGCCCGAAATCCGTGACCGAACTGTCCAAGACAGAATGGCGTGATGGTAATTTTACCTATCGAAACGTATCAAAAACTTGTGGACAGTATGCCCTAGAGAGCGGAAGCTGTGATAGCAGCAAAAGGTGGGCCAATAACATATTAAAATATGTATATTTTTGAGTGTTTCTTTTAAAGTGATGCTGTCCCATGACTTTTGAAAGGGTAGTGTATATCGTAAGTTACCTTTATATAACTTAACTTGAAAAAAGCCGATGAGTGAGAGAGAAAAGAGCGAGGTGGCGGAAAGAATGCGGAGATGATTTGATTGGATGTTGAAAAGGAAAGAGAGGTAGAGAAGAGAAATGCGGGACTGAAGAGAGAGGGAGAGAGAGAGAGAGAGAGAGAGAGAGCGATTAAGTGCAGCGAATTGGACGAGAGAGAACGGAAGAGTTTGGGGGAGCAATGGATATGGTCATAAAAGCTATTTCAGAAGAGAGACGTTGTGGATAACGCGAACGAAGAACATTCCTTCTGAGAAATTCCCGAACGTTCTGAGGACTGGCGTCAACCGCGGCAAAGGCGCTTAGGACGAAAGGAGGTAGGTAAAACTGATATTGTTTTAAACACCTCGGAAAATTTCCGTTTCTTTGTGCCCGGCTTTTGTCGTGGGTCCATGAAGTGCAGAAAGCCACAACGGGAAGCGGAGCAAGGCGTTATCCCATCTACTGATTTTTTCGTGAAGAATATCGAGTTAAAGATTTCCAAGCACCTCAGAATAAAATTTTGAGCGCGGATTCTGACACGGAAGTTTCAAAAGAAAACTCTGGTTTTGTACAGTTTAGCGGTGGTTCCTAGTTAAGCGATGAATTTTTTCTAAATGGCGTATTGGAATCGAATAGCAACTGCGGAATAGACCCTTTCGCAGTAACGAGCAGGACGTCACTGGCGCATGCGCTATTCTGCCTCCGGAGGGCAAAGCACAGAGAAAGATTGGATAACGAATGCATCGTAAGCGCTAGGGTTATGTCTAACAACGAGAAAAAATGTTTGTGTTTGAAGAGAAAGATTTAATAAAAGTAAAGAAGGCCGATCTTCATCTATTAGCAGGGAAGTACAAATTAGACATTCCAAAAAATCCACAAAAATGATTCTAATTTTTAAAATATTGGAGTTACAAAAAGAAAACGTGACTACAACCAGAGAGTTGATAGTAGATAATGCTGCAACAGATAATGTTGCTGTCATTCATCTCCAGATAGGAGTTGGTCGTGACCTAGTTGTTACACATCAATTCGCTGTTTATTGAAGTTAAGGAACCTTTAGCGCGGCCAGTCACTGGTTGTGTGACGGCCCTCATATCATTAAATGACAGCCCTCAGTTCACTCAAGCCAGTGACTTGATGGACTTGTTGCTGGGTGAGGTAGTTTATGGGACTCAGCTTCGAAGTAACATGGTGCCTTGGATGCCTAGCAGCTGAAGAGATTGCCACTGGCTGGACCCCTACCAGTGATTTCTATCTTTGTACCTCGTGCTTCGGAGGGCACGTAAAGCTGTCGGTCCCGGCTGCTACTGTCATCTCGTACTAGGATGGCAAAATATTCCCTCGTAGGAATAGGCGCCAAGATCATCACTCAAGCGATGATCTAGCCTCTATACCTGAAGAAGAACTCTCCAGATAGTAGTTTTTCTGCTTATTGGATACGTTATGAAATACTCAATGATCAGAAATTAAATAATCTGTTTAAACTAAAAAAAAACAAAAAACATGTGTCTCAAAAGTTCCCTAACTGCCCCTTCTGTAAGTGGGGAAAACCTAACCTATGACAGCAGGAATACTGTTCGGCCAACCACTAAAATAAACCATGTGCTGAAATAAATTACATAAAATCAGTTTTACGTAGTGGCAAAGTTTATTTTATTTTTACATTCCCAAAGGAATTGGTACATGTAGGTTACACCATTTGCTCAAAGTGTTCACCGTTCAACTCTTGGCAATATGCTAGTCGGTGCTCAAACGCACTGCAGGCATTGATTAGGATTGCCTGAGGAATACTGTATTTCATTTGTTTGTTTTCACGCAATAAACGCTTTCTAAACTGTTACTGTACCGGTATAAGCCTAATAGCCGGGTACTGACTGAGCGAGCAGCCTCGCGAGGCAGCCTCAGCCGTGAGCCTCGCCCCATCTGCCTCACCCCATTTGTCTTACGAGGCAGCCTTGGTTTCAAGGAAACTGCCCAAACAGTTGCCTCGCGAGGCAAGCGCGAGCCACAAGCCCGCCGAGCATTATATTCTCTCAGTTCAGACCGCACATACGGATAGCTGTTGCAGATTCTGCGTTTATATTAGTTCTTCTTGTAAGGAAAAGGAAAAAAATCTAAGTATTTTTGGGTCGGAAAAATCTATGAATACAGATTGCAACTTGGGAAGAAATTATTTGAAGAATTGTGTTTTGATGAAGAAAAATATTTTACACTGTTGTCCGAGACTAAATTTGAAACACTCTACTCACTTGTAAATGCCACAATACATAAGAAAGAAACAAATTTTATTACTCTCAGTTCATTTCCTGGCATATACTTCGCAATGCGTTTTCCCTTTGTTCTCTATTTGTATATTCTACGTATTGTGAATGCCAAACTCCATTAAAAGAACCATATAATTCGATGAGCTTTAAAACCTTTTTCCAAAGCACGAGCGAGCGAGGCAAGATAGAACCGTCTTGTGTGCGCGAGGCATTTGTTCTGAGGTGCCTTTCAGCATCGACAAAAACCGACTCGACATGGCTCGGGCGAGGCACGTCCTGACCGGCCGATCATCTGCTTCGCGAGTCTGCTCGCTCAGTCAGTACCGCGCTATTAACGTATATTGTAGGTTTTATAAATAAAACTTCCAGTATTTTTTTTTACTTTAACCCTTTATTTCACTCTCATAGGTATTCGCGTATTTGCGTTTACGTAAAATAAACAGCGGGATTCGTAACGACTGGGAGCATCCAATAATTGAAAAAAGAGGTTGAGAGACAGTGGCTCCTGTCTACCAGCCCTTCAGCATACCTGCACAACAGTACGTTTGCAGGGAAAGTCATCTCTTGCGTTCGGAACTTTTGAAACAGACGGTATAGTTCCATAAGGCATTTGATAGAGCTGTTAAGCATACTGATGCAGGATATGTGCACGTTTACAAATTTTTCAGATGAGATAATCAGATTTTTGTTTTATATTAACTAGTTTAGTACAAAAACAGTAATTAATAATGCGTTTAAAGAATAAAAATATTTTTGCCAGTATTATTTTTTTTACTCACAAATTTAAAAAAAAAACTGCTTCTCTGCCCTAACAGTGGCATTTCGCCGTTTGTGCCCTAACATTTATTCAAAGCATAAGTTTTGTTTGGAAAATTGATAACTGCTATGTCACACGTCTAACATAAGAAAAACAAATAAACAAATGCATCGATTTCGTTTTGCATGTACATAAATAAATTACTTATAAAAGCCTACGGTTACTCCCGTTGCAAAATTATAAGAACACTCCTTTCAGTACCCGATAAAATCTTCTTTGTGGAGTGCTAACTTGAATAGCCGTGTAGGCAGGTTGTCTATTAGTTTTTGCAGCACTGTCTCATTGATTTCCTCCCATGCAGCAATGATGAACGTCTTCAGGTCTGCAATATTGCTAAACTGCTTTCCATTTTCGTATACACGCCTATAGAGAATATCCCACATGTTTTCCTTAGGATTAATGTCTGGAGACCATGCAGACCAGTCCATCGTATGCACACGGTTGTCTAAAAACCATTCCCAAGTCGACTTGGCCACATGCATGGAAGTACTATCTTGTTGAAAGGTCCAAAAAGGTCCTCCAATTCGTTCCCCAAACGGCAACAAGTGTTCATGAAGCAGTACCCAGTAATCTCTGGTATTCATTCGCCCAGTCGGAAAAGCAAGTTTTTGTTTTGCCATTATAGCCAAACCTACCTCAAACCATCACTGAGCCACCTCCTTGTTGTCTCTTTGAAAAGAATTGTTCCGGCTCTCTCACGTCATGCCAGTAGCAGGAAAATCCGTCCGGTCCATCTAAATTAAATTTTTTTTCATCGCTGAACACAACTTGACGCCACTGATTGCCCCAGTTGAAATGTTCCCTTGCCCAGTTCAACGTCTTGTTCTTGTACTGCGCTTGAAGTCGTGGCCACACTTTCCTCTTTCTGTAATGAAGATTGGTTGTCCGACGGATGGCACGGGACGGTGTGGGCTTGTAAACTTGAATGTTTGGATCACTGGGTAACTTCTGAAGTGATGTTCCACCCGCCTTTAGCTTGAGGGCAATGTTGCGCAGCTATCTGGGTGATCTTCCGTGGTCGCCCTGTTCCCTTCTTCGTATTGTACAGCTTAGCAAACTTTTGAAAATTTGACACCACTGTCACCAACATTTTCACAATCGCTCTCATCGACAATCGTTGGTCTTTGTATGCTGTTATTTGTCCTGTTTCATGTTCTGTTAAGGCTTTTTTGCGAAACATGAAGAATTGCGGATAATTGTTTCGTTTTTAATATCCATGTTGTTATTATCCATGTTTGGGTTGTTCTTATAATTTTGCAACGGGAGTAACCATAGTTTTTTAAATTTTTTTTTTTTTGCAATACGAAATCGATGCATTTGTTTATTTGTATTTCTTATGTTAGACATGTGGAATAACAGAAATTGTTTTGAATAAATGTTATCTAGCAAACCAGTGGTGTTCTTATATTTTTTGCAACGAACCTTAAAAACAAAAATTCATTTAAAATATAAAAATGTTAAATGTTTGCTCATTTAAACTGTTAGATTAATATTTACATAAATTTTAAGATGCAGAAATATATATTTAGGTAAACTTACAGTTTCGTTTAACTTCATTGCATATTTTTACACAAATTATATGTAGACTATCTATACAGGGTGTTCAGTTTTTCTGAAGACATCGAGAACCACATATCGGATTAAAAAAAGTGTGGAATGAAAAATGTTCGTCTCGAAGGGGGAAGGAGGAGTTAAAAAAATTTAAATGGCCATTTTTCAAAGATTTTTTACCCATTTTGATTTTTGTCGATTACAGCGCCATCTGTGACCGAAATGACTCGAATCGTTGGTCAAATTGGGGTAATTTTTTCTGGAGAATCCGAATCTGCAATAAAATATGGGGGTTCCCATTTAAATTTTTTAACTCCTCCCTCCCCCACCTCCAGGGGGTGGGGTTGGGCAGTCGAGTTTGGTAATATTAGATGTCCCCCTTCGAGACGAACATTTTTCATTCCACACTTTTTTGATCCGATGTGTGGTTCTCGAGATATTTCAATGTCTTCAATGTCTTTCGAGAACCTGAACTTTTACACTTTGTAAGGTGCTTTTCTCTTTAGTGCGTTTCATTAATATATACAGGGTGACAATTATTGAGGTATATGAAAAAAACTTTGATGACTTTTGAACAATTAGCGAATTCAGGTAACTTGGCGGGCATGTTAGGATCTTTATGATGAAATTTTGAAGGCAGGGTGACTGCTGAACGTTATGTCAAAATTTTAGAAAATGATCTCACTCCTATTACCCAAAGTGAACCAGATTTCGAAGAGATGTTATTTAGGCAGGACTGGTCGTACCAAAAGAGTACTGGTCGAACCAAAAGAGTATTGGTCGAACCTCGTTACCACGAAATTGTAGGGGGGTGACTAAATTAATTCGTTATAATGAAATTTCGTTTTAATGAAATTATTAATTTAATGGCCTATTTAATTTTTAATAACCGTACAGTACACTTTAAAGCACAAATAAATATTTAGTTTATTAAGTAGCGGAAGAAAGAAACTAGTTATTGTTTTCACAATGTGCATCTGTCTGTCTGTCCGTCCGTCCCCTTCATAATTTCCACATTTTTTGTGGTAGAAGATTGAAATTCGGAATGTAGCTAAATTATAGGCATGCGCACCTTCACTATTTAGTTTGGTTTTGATTGGCCCACTGGGGTTGGATTTTCGGGGGCAGAAATTAAAGGGGACCAAAGGTGTACGCGTATTTATGCATATAAATGAGTGAAATTCGGTATGCAGATTCCTCTTTCCCTAATATGCTTCCAGTTTGAATTTGCCGCCTGATCAATGCCACCTTAATCACAGACTTGCACAGCAATTTTTACAGCAGCATTTGGAAGGTTCAGCTCCACTATAATCTGTCTCAGATCATCTTCTTTCGACAAACACATTTTTAAATTTCTTCGTTGCTCCGGAAACTTTCATACTCCAGGAAAAAATATGCACAATTTAATACCGACAGATCTATATATTGAATATTACAAGCTTTGATATCAGTTTTCCTTTGTAGTGACTTTCTGACTCAAGTATCTTTTTTATACATAAAAATTCAGGCTCAGGGTGCGTCTGTAAATGTTCTAAAAACTTTTGAACCACTTATCCGATTGAGCTCATATTCGCAACATATATTAGTTAGGTCCAGAGTGAGGTTTACATGTCCCCA